>JAVQKC010169655.1:0-11353 GCA_036025475.1 Philypnodon macrostomus
CCCTTTAGTTTAAGCACAATGAGTTACAAGCTGTGCTATTCCTTGTCCTCACATCATTAATAAGAGACTCATTGTCATTACTACACAGTCAAATCTCCACTACTGCCACGAGTCCCACACATTTTGCAAGTGTAATTTACCACCTTTTAATTTAGTGTGTCCATAACAACTCAAGTCAACAGAGAACACACTTGTATCTTGTAAAAACAGTTCAAATGTTCATGATTTATTTCCAGGACAGCCTCGTACTCGATGCCTGCCCAAATGTTGTTGGGGCTCTTTCACTTTCCCCTCGTAAAGTCATTCTACCTGCTGCAGGGACATTTGAAATCCAATTCGAACAGAACGTTGATGTTTCTGATCAGAGCCATAATGAGAAAAACACAGCCTGTCAGTTCATGATTTAATTCTGTTTGTCCAATTAGGTTTAGTTCAAAGTGGTTTACGTTGCCACGGGCGACAGCATTTATAAACAACATGTGCGAATCCGACCAACAAAAGGGGGGTAGTAATTGGTTACATTTATTATTATAGTTAAGTTTACTTGAGTAACTTTTTGAATTATTTGGACCAAATGTAGTTTTAATGCACCATACTGCACTACTTCATCTTAAAGCTTTAGTTTAGGGTCCTCTGTGTTTTTTTTTTTTCGAAGGCAGAACCATAGAAAAGCACAGGTTATGACAACTCTATTGATGACAATGGGCCAGTTTCTAAACAGCCTCTCAATAGTTCCAGAAGTTGCCACTCAAGTTAAAAGTGTCATTCAAATGTATTGAGAATTGCCCTAAGGTGAAACTATTATGCAGAACTACTAAGCTGCATAGTTGACATTTTTTGGACCACCGGTCAACTCTAGGCTCTGTAGAAGTGTTTTCGAAACATTTAACAATCACATGCTTCCACAGGACAGGAGCTCTCTGATTGGTCGATACATCCATTATCTATTCAGTAATAGAATCTATCAGGAACAATGTCAGGGAGCTGATGTTTTATTTAAAAAAACAGCTAGTTTTTTTTAGTTTAACATATTAAGAGCCAACTACAGACCGCTGCTCGTTATTGTCACACTTCTGTCTGTGAACGCGTACGAGGCAATGTGTGCTTTATGTGAGAGACAGTAGAGTGCAAAAAGGTGCATTTGTTCAAACTTTGACATTTTTTAAGCCTTTTTTTTCTCACAAAATTAGTCCTTTTTTAATAGTAACAACACTCTTAATTGAGTACATAAATAGTGAATAAATAAATAAATACATATTTCTTTATTGATTTTTTTTACATCTGGAGTTTGTATATACTTTTTACTCTTACTTTAGTAATTAATTCTACTTGAGTAATATTATTTTAGCTACTCAAGCTACCAATCTGAGGCAGCGTAGTCTTTTGTGATTTATGGCCGGGCTGTATCAGAGTCTTGTTAAATTAATTGTGTCGTTTCTCCAAATGAATGACTCATGGGTAAACTGTTGCGTGTGTGTCTTGACAACAGCTGTAATTTTTCATACAAACAGAACCATAATTAAAAACACATTATGTGAGGAAGAACAGGCTGGAGTTGTGACGGCTAAAGGAGTGTTGACAAATTCAGATGAACTCTTGGATAACCTTTTTTGATAAATGGTTTGTGTAACAGGTCTGTAGCCTCCTTGTTATTTGCTAATTCCATGTATTGGCAGAAAGCACAGGTGAGCAAAAATGAAGCCTTGTAAAGCTTTTGAGGCTGTAATAAACCACCTACAGCTTGTACAATATTCAGCTGCTAGACTTTTAACCAACACAAAGAGACAAGAGCACATTACACCGGTTTTAGCCTCCATACACTGGTTACCAAATCATTATATCGGCGAAACAATGATATTATGGAATCACGTTCCGCAAATCCTAGTTGTGAAGGCGATAACTCCAAAAACGAATTGCCGGACCAGTTTCAACATTTGCACACAAGTACATACCATAAAGATGCCAAACTGTATCGATTTGGGTACTTCTACAATGACAATTAATTAAGTAATTAATTAATTACGGGCCAAAACTGTGAACGCAACTCAAAAGGTCTTTGCTGGATCTTTTTCAACTGTTGCACACAGTTACATATCATGAAGATGCAGAACTGGATTGAGTTTGTGATTCTCCACAGTGTACCCAACATAAAATATTATTATGGCCCCGCCCTACAACAAACAGGAAGTCGGCCATTTTGATTGAAATTGGGAGCCTCTAACTTGCACATACTTTGCCAGATTAGGCTAAAATGGGAAACACCTAATGACCCCCCAGTCCTAAAAACATCTGACTAATATGATGGCAGTTACCTCTATAGCGCCCCCTATAGACTGAAAGAAGAATGCCATTTTAGGGAAATTTACTAAATTTCTCAAAAATCATCCTTCACAAACATCCAGACAAATCAAAAAAGTAAAATGGAGACTTTCCAATGTTTGTCATGGTTTGGAGGCGGGACCTCTTAATTGCTCATTAACAATATAAAAACCCTTAGAAATCAAACAATGTCTGATTAAGGTGCCCGTTGGTGCCAGTTGTAGCAGACGTATGGGGCATTTCGCCGATATACACCTTGCTGTCGGGGGCGACAGCACAGGCCTAGTTTTAGAATAGATTTGAAAATGTTATTAGTTACTTTTAAAGCTTTGCATGGTCGCGCCCTCTCTCACATCTGTAACCTACAGTCCCCTTATGTTCCTCCAAAGTGCCAAAATTAAAAACTTACTGTTTTATACATTGATTGTTGTTTGATTGATTTGAATTGTTTTATCATCATTGTTATTGTTTTACTATTTTTATGCTGCTATCTTGTTTGAATTTCTGTAAAGCACTGTAACTGTGTCTTTGAAAAGTGCTACACAAATAAAGTTATTATTCTTTCTAATTGTATTGGAAAACAATTTGAAGCCTCAAAGACTGGCTCTAAATGTCATTAGTGGGCTACCAGTGACACCTAGCAGTCAGTACAATTATAGCAGAAACTAATTTCTGTGTTAATGAATTAAATTCCCAGTTCTTGCCAATAGATGGAGATTGGGAGGAGTTGAATTCTCAACACAGTGTTTTGAAGCTGCAGGAGGCTTGAAAGCCACACTCATTGCCGATTATACGATACCACTACCAATCTGTGACTGTGGACTCATATATACTCATAATAAAATGCATCTTACTAGTTGTATTAGGGTCACTGTTGGGGCACCAAATGATCAGATAGACATGAGACATTCAGGGAGCATGGAAAGTTTAGTAATTTATGTTAGTTATCTCAAAACAAGTTTGTACAATGACATTTTTCCTTGTTGTTCACACTAAATGCCAAATAACAAATGGATACCATTGGGGATCAAACCCAGAATTTCTGGGTACCATTCAGGATTTGAGCCACTGACCACTAATAGGTCACACAGACTCTCACACACACACACACACACACACACACACACACAGTTTTCCATCCTGGACTTGATCCCTGGGAGCCCCCTGTGTTAAGTGCGGGTCGGTCTGAAGCTGTAGTGTGAAATGTGTGAGGTGATGATCTGGCTAACTTGCCCGGTGAGCTGATGCCATGTGTCTCTCGACGCGAGTGAATGTAGTGTTGACGCTCCATGTTTTCCAAGACTTGTTTGTGTTAGTTTTCTCTGTTTGGTTAAATGGCACATATGTTGGAGTATGTGTAGAGACTATAAATGAGTCAGCTTGTTCATCTGTTAGCTTCAGTGTGGCTAACGCCGACCCCGCTCCCCACCCCTGAGGCAACTGAGGCAATTGTTAAAATTAACACATTTATGAGCTCTGAACAATTTCGAAATTTTAATCCATGCTTTAATCACCACTTGTTTAGACTATTGTAATGCACTTTATGCTGGGCTTAGTCAGACATCCATTGCTCGGCAGCAGGTAGTCCAGAACGCAGCTGCTCGGCTGATCTGTCACTGCTGGTTCTCCCAAAGACCAGAAGAAAACTTAGAGGCAATGGCGCTTTCTCTGTTGCTGGTCCTAAGTTGTGGAATGTTTTTCCCCTGAACATTACACAGGCTGATGCACTCCCTGTTTTTAGATCTCGCCTTAAAAACTTTTTGAGCGGTTGACTTTTTTAATGTGCTCTTAGTCCTAAACACAGGAGCAAGTGTGATTTCAACAGACAGGCTATGATTTGGCTCCAGCACTTTGTCCTTGGTGTATGTGTGAAAGAGCTATAAGTGAATGCAGGGCCGTATGTGAAATCCGAATGACCAGGAGAGGCCCTGTTATAAGCATACAATAAAAAACTATTGGGGTCATCAACATTTCTGTAAGGACTTGTCCAGTAAAACCTGAAAATCAAAAATTTTGCCACCAGCCAAAAGTTTCACACTTACTAATGTGTAAATTAAATAAATGAGGTACTTTCACGAATGTTTCCTAATCAGGCTCTGGCATTACCAAAACCATCTTAATTTACAATATTCTGTGGCTAATGCTAATGTCTCCACTGAAAATGTATTATGGTCTTGCCTCCATTCAGAAACTTAGAACTTTCTGTTTACAAACTTTGAAAGCATCTATAGTTTTGACCTAAACAAATATGGTTCCCTTGGAGAGTTTTGATCATTCACTTAATTCTTCAGACTTGTCTGTCAACAGCTCATTATTACTTCTGTAAATTTTGGAGTTAGTTTTAACATGACATCAGTGGCACTGGCAGTGTGTTGTGCAATAGAACTGTCAAACATGTTATGTCATGATAATGGAGAGACCCACGGTGAGGCCGGGGTCAGAGCTGTGTGGTACATGGGTCAGATTACCTTTGTGTAAACTACAACATGACAAAGAGCACAAAAAACAAGGTTATGCAATATAAAGAGCAAACAATACAATGAAGGAACAAAGTGGCCAACCAAAAGGCTCAAATGTACTCAATACCCCAGCCAAGCATAACATATTGACCACATGTCTTATATCCAGCCCAATACCTTAAATCACCATTGTCCCTTCACCTGTCGCCATTTCACCACTGTCCCTTCCCCTGTTGCCAGTTCACAGCTGTCCCTTCGCCTGTCGCCAGTTCACAGCTGTCCCTTCACCTGTCGCCAGTTCACAGCTGTCCTTTCGCCTGTCGCCAGTTCACAGCTATCCCTTCACCTGTCGCCAGTTCACCACTGTTCCTTCCTCTGTCACCAGTTCACCACTGTTCCTTCACCTGCCACATGTTCACAACTGTCCCTTCACCTGTCGCCAGTTCACAGCTATCCCTTCACCTGTCCCTGGTTCACAACTGTTCCTTCACCTGTCCCTGGTTCACCACTGTTCCTTCACCTGTCACATGTTCACCACTGTTCCTTCACCTGTCGCCAGTTCACCACAGTTCCTTCACCTGTCGACAGTTCAGTTTGACCTTTATTTACTTTAGTAAAGTCCCACTAAGTTTTAGAATCTCTTTTTCAGGGGAGCCCTTGCCTTGCTGTGAGGCAAGAGTGCTCCCCACTGTGCCACCTGTCGCTGGTTTACCTCTGTTCATTCACCTGTCTCCGGTTCACCGATGTTCCTTCCTTCATTTGTCAGTGGTCATAATGTATAGCACTGCTATGGGCTTATTTTTAGGGACTTTTTCTGAAATTTTCTATAAGTTTCCCCCTGGTCAGCCCTACCACAGATAGTTGAAGGCATGTTGAAACACTGCTTATCTCCTCACTTCACCTCATCTCTCAAACAAACACAGCTACAAATGTATATCTCTAGCAGGTATTGCAAAACCACTGAGGACTAATTGCATTGTGTTGTCGTAACTTCCCACTCTGTTTCTAGCAACGAAAATCTTTAATTGTCCAAAATGCTTGAATTATCCCCCGATCAAAGCCTAACCACAGTCTTTGTGAACACTGTTGCAATTATAAGCTTCACAAGAGACGTGATAGTCAATCCCAGTGAGTGTGTTGGGCAAACCAAGCTGTCTTGAAGATAGATGGTGTTTATGTGCGTCTAAAGCCAGCTAGAACCACATGGGCTGTGATGGGTTGTCTTCTGCTCCCTGGATTGCATGACTTAGCCTTCGAGGATAGTATTGTTTTATTGGGGGGGGGCAGTTTCACACAATTATTGACCAGAAAATAGGTACAAAAACAATAATTTTCACACACAACCTTTGTGTCAAATGTTTACAGAGAATTGTTCCAAAAGGAGAAAATAACCAGTGAGTGGCACTCCAGTGGGTGAAAATATCAGGAGTCAGCAAAGAATGGCCAGGTCCCATAAGGGAACTGGCAACTATGGGGCCGAGGCAGGGTGCAGCCTGGGCAATGGCCACTTAGTTGCATCTATGACAGAAGAAAAAACAGAGAAAAAAACACTCTGACATTCATTCAATAGGGGCCAAAGAGTCTTCTATCACATGTATGCCTTTGGACTCCGGAACCCACATGGGGAGGACATGCATTCACTATGAAGCACTCCATAAAAAAACAATTTGACCTGAGTTTTTGCAAAAATATTAAATCAAACATTTCCAGATATGAATAAATTACAGCTAACGATACAGGAATGTTTGGGCACTGAGGAGGAAACAGGATGTTCACGTAAAATAATAGTTTTGGTCTTGAATGAACTCGCTGACAGACCCACACCAAACTGATGAAGTACTAAACCCAGTCCTGAGTTTAGAATCCCATTTGTGGTTTCTCTCTCAGTTAAAGTTTTCCTCCAGTTTTTAGTCTAAACCTCTTCATTTCTCTTGACCCTGGCTCGAGCGGTGACCCTGTCAGCACCTCCTCACACATGTGTCTTTGGTTACATCAGCTGATCGTCCTGTTACCGTGGAGACTGAACCGTAGTCCAGATGATAATGTCCTTCAGTGAATCTGTAGAGTTTGAGGGGCTGTATAGAGGTCCATGGCCCGACTTCACCTTAGCAAGAGTGAATTTAGCAACGGACAGTGTCAAATGTTGAAAAAAAGCCCTATTTTGGTTTTAGCACACCTGATCAGAAAAACTGCGGTTGTGGTATCATACATTCACATTCACATATGATCGTTCAGGTGAGAATATGGTGCTACAGAGTCCTGGTCTGAAACACCACGTTCACGACATACAGCGATTTCATGCACTGTAAAAAGTCACAAAGTTATTCTTTTTTGACCACAACACACTCTTCTAAGCTATACTGAGAAAATGTTTTGAGTTATTGCATTAAAAAGAGTGTCCATATTGCCCTAACGGTGAGAGAAAGGTATTTACGTCTCCCCTGAATTCACACCTCTTTATTTACTTTTTTATAGGAGATGCTACATTGATAATTCAATAATTCTACTGTATTTTTCACATTGTATTGAGTTCAGTCTTACCTCTCCATGCTTTGGCTTTAAATCCCTTTAGAAAACAAAGATCCCTCCATTTTGAAAAGCAGGTCCTAGATGAACTCCATGTCTCTAGAGACACAAGGAGTTTATCTGGGGCATGGGACCTGCACTATAGTGTGCTTTGTTTACTGGCGTAGCTTCACAGAAGCAGCCGGCAGCTTCGTGTTGCAGCGTTTGATTGACAACTCAGTCGAGTTTCCTGAGACTGAAACGCTATTGGCCAACACATCATTTTTTTCATTAATAAAAAATCATACATCATTTCTTAGAAATGCTCCATTATTCTGCTTTAAAGCACAAATTGTACTTACCACATTTTGTCAGTTTAGATTAGAAGAGTGAAAAATCTATTATAGAATGTAATATATCTTTCTTTAATTGACATCTGACATATGAATTTTTACAGTGTGGGGACGTGCTGATAAAAGCATCAAAATGTACAAAAACATTTTTTAAAAAGCTTCCTGTTTGTAAAAGTTTTTTTCCCCTTTTTGTAAAAACAAATTCAGATTCAGTTTGAACAGATTCATTACATCTACGGGACATATGTTGTCATGTGTTGCATCATGTGGTTCAGGTATTTAACAGAACTTAGACTATTCAAAAGACAACGGCAGCGACTGTTGAACTATGATTCATTTCTTCATATCAACTCATACGGACAGGGTTTTGTCATTTTGTTCTTATGACATCCTGATCAGCAGTTCATGTCTAGAGCAGAGGTGTCCAAACTTTTTTCACTGAGAGCCACATTGTCAAAAATGATTACCGAGGAGGACCACTCTCTGAGGTGACCGACTTCACTTCACCAAATGTCCCTTTGGTTGTATCTGTTTTCTGGACATATTTTCTGTCATGTTTTTTCACTGCGTGTCCCTCTATATTATAACAACGCAGAGTGGAAGAAAATATCTTGTTAGACATATATATCACATGATAAAAGACAATTTGGGCCAATTGAGATTTTATGCATGGATTCATTGTATTTATAGCTCAAGGATAATGTATTTGGCAAAAGGATAATATAAAGAGTAATTGTAAATATTTGAAGTTAAGTATAAAGTTTATGTCATTAGCAACGATGGTACCTTGAATATTGTCAGCAGCGGCAGCAATGGTTATGGAAATGTCCCTGTACAATGAGCCTTAGACCTGGGCCGAGTTTGGAGGGAGGAGGAGGGTACATCCATGTGAAAACAAGCCCAAACAAAGACCTCCTGTTCCCCCTGGCCAGACTACCCCCCGCTCCTCAGGGCTGGATAAATAAATACATACAAATGGGTGAAGAAGCCATGGCCGCCCACTGAAAGGCAAGGCAACAGAGTGACTGACAGACAATTGAAAGGACAAATTGTTGCATTGTCTTTGAGGGGGGTGGATGCGCAAAGCTAATTACCAGGAGGGGCCAAGGGTCGGACAATGTGTCTGACCCCAAGAAAAAGCCCAGTGTCTGCATGTATGGGTTCTCAAACTATGGGCCGGGCCACCTGGTGACCCCAAAATGTCAACTTATATAGGGAAAAGTTTTCAATACACCTTCTGACAATGACATGGGCTGAAGAGGCAAAATGCAATGGTTTTCAACTGGAGGGTGAGGGCACACAATTTGGATTGTGAGCTTGTTCTCATGACTGAATATTAAAAAAAAGTCATTGACATACTCATTTGCCACTTGGTGTGGTGCTTCACATTTTGCCATCTTGTGTGTTCAGAGATCTACAGACATTGAAGGAACAAGTGGTTATCTGAGCTAATGTTGCTAAAAATTCAAATGCATTGTTTCCCACAGAACTACCATTCACTGGAAATTGTTTCAGATTATTGCACTGTTCCCTGTAAATTTCTGAAATACTCCACCCATCATTCCGATGATTGGTTTGAACTTCAGCAGGTTTGTCTGAACATACAGGCCCTTTTCCACTTCCCAGAACAGGAAGGGATGCCTAGGAGCCAAAATTAATGTGTTTACAATCTTCTGGGTCCAGCAGAACAGTGTCTGTTATGTAAACACTGGCACATGCAGCAAAAGTTGAGTTAATAATGGTACGGTTACGGTATATATAAATTAAACATTTAAATTCATGATTTATTTTGTTGATTCTACTTATGTCCTTATGTATGTATGTATGTATGTATGTGTATGTGTGTATATATATATTTACACGCTTAACACTTGGGATGGGTCAGCCTTGAGGAAATGCCCCAAAGCGTCCCGTCCCATTCCATTACAAGCCTATAGTGGAAAAGGGCCTTAAGTGCGTGACTAAATCCTATGGCTTCATGCAGTATGATTTGCTATTTGAGCTCTACCTAATAAAGTGACCAGTGATGGAAACATTGTCTCCACTTTTTATACATTTGTAAGTGCACAAGCCAACCAATCAGTTTGCAATAGGTTGGATTTATGCTGCGCAATTGGTTAACGCAGGCTTTTTGTGATCAATTCCAGAAGGAAAAGTGAGAAACATTTCTCAGATCTGCTGAGAAGGCATGTGTCTTGTAGTTACTGAGGCGTGTTTGATTTAATTGCTTTTCCAGCCCACAGCTCCTCAGTGTTAGCCCCAGTGGTGTATGCCTGTGAAAGACTGCAGCTAACGGACCAGGGTAATGTTATTGAGGCAGTCAGCACAGGAGACAAGCCTGAAATGAACCATACTACTGAAAATAGACTTATAAAGATATAGCAGCTGGGAACGGGAGCGTACTGGGAATATGGCAGCCTGACTATGAATCTATAGGTTATATTTAAACTTGGGGACCAGAATGAGGTTACATAGTAAAGAACATTACACATACACTTTTCACATTATATGGGGAAACAAGGTTACAGGTACTCAAATCCAGTCAAAATAGTCTCACTCAGCAGCAATGTTGAAGGCACTACATAAAGTACACACTAGTGCAGGGGTGTCCAAACAATGGAGGGGGGCCAAATGCGGCCCACAGAGAAATTCTTTGTGGCCCTCAGGCTTTCCTGTCAATTGGCCCAAATGATTTTTTATGGCATGTATTCCAACTAAAATAAAGCTTTTCACGTGGAACAAGATTTATTAACCTTCATGACATAACTAAATGAAAAAAAAACCTGCCAGAACGTATGTGGCTAGAAAACAGATACAACCTGGGGGGTTGTCAGAGGGTCCCCAGCTTTGACCGCTGTGAGGTGGTAAGATTATCAAGGTTATTTTTGGATTATGATGAATCTGAAATCCATCCCTATTTTATAAAACAATGAGAATAAGAAGAAAATCTCATCAATCATTTTATTATTTTTATGCCTTTGTTCAGCAGAGATTGGACCTGGAGGGGGCCTAACTAGTTTTGAACAAAACATTGGGAACCACTGCTTTAAAGTCTAGACCATTGGTTCTCAAACTGTGGTACAGGTACCACTAATTGTACGTGGGCTCTCTATGGTGGTACTTGGCCCTGGTTCTTTCCTGCTTACTCCTGGTCTAGTCCTGGTGTGGACCTGGTTTATTTCTGATCTAGTCCTGGTTTAGTCCTGATGTAGACTGGATCTTGTCCTGGTGTAGACCTGGTTCAGTCCTGGTCTAGTCCTGGTCTAGTCCTGGTTTAGCCTTGGTGTAGACCGGGTCCAGTCCTGGTGTAGACCTGGTTTAGTCCGGGTCTAGTCCTAGAGTAGACCTGGTTTAGTCCTGGTCTAGTCCTGGTGTAGACCTGGTTATTCCTGGTGTAGACCTGGTTTAGTCCTGGTGTAGACATGGTTTAGTCCTGGTCTAGTCCTGGTGTAGACCTGGTTTAGTCCTGGTCTAGTTCTGGTGTAGACATGGTTTTGTTCTGGTCTAGTCCTGGTGTAGACCTAGTTTAGTCCTGGTGTAGTCCTGGTGTAGACCTGGTTGAGTCCTGGTGTAGACATGGTTTAGTCCTGGTGTAGACATGGTTTAGCCCTGGTGTAGGCCTGGTTTAGTCCTGGTGTAGACCTGGTGTAGACCTGGTTAAGTCCTGGTGTAGAACTGGTTTAGTCCTGGTGTAGATATGGTTTAGTCCTGGTTTAG
>JAVQKC010169681.1:0-12514 GCA_036025475.1 Philypnodon macrostomus
CCATGGAGAGACTTATACACAAGCAGAGCTGTTTTAAAGTCTATTCTCTGAGCGACAGGAAGCCAGTGCGGAGACCTGAGGACAGGACTAATATGGTTGTATTTTCTGGTTTTAGTCAGGGGTAATTAGCTTTATCCGTTGTGTTTTGTATACAATGCCTTACTTACTTCTATTTGAGATTTCTAAACTTTATTGAACTTGACATCAAATTTTCACCATTGGTTTTTAGTTAACACAATTGATAGAGCTTAATTTGTGGTCAATCTAGTCCACAACATGAATAAACTATAGTACCCGTTCCCAACTCTCTCTTGTTTAAGTGGTCAAAGTAGGGTAAGGGTGAAGATGTAAAGTTATGTTTCTATGTGCAGCCATCTGTGTTAGCCTGTGATATCCCATGGTTTACGGTAACAGCTACGGTGCCTGGCTGTGTTTTGAAGTGTGTTTCTCTACTCCTTCAGGGTCACTATCACAGCTGCTCAGAGGCCCAGCCGCCAAGATCATCCAGCAGCACCCAGCCAACTGGCACAACCCAACATGACTCTTTAATACGAAAGAGAAAATCTCAATAGAAAATGTGTCGTAATGTAAGGATTTTTGAAACATGAATAAACTGGGGGAGTGTACTGATTGGTGTATGTTACACCATTCACATAATGGTATATTATAAATGAATTATGTCATTTAGGCATGTTATGGATATGGATTACGGATTCTATTACTGGATCCATGTGTACGTTAGTTGTTTTGATTGAGTTGTGCAGTAAACATAGACAAGCAGAGTCCAGTTTGACGATCCAAATGTTACAAAAGCAAAATTCTCTTGTAGGTGACCACAAATAGTACTCTTATAAACTGCAAAAAAAACTAAATGAACGATACAAGTGAATTATCATATATGCTAATCATATAGTACCTTATCATTGTATGTGTTCATCTGAGAGTGTTGGGGCAGACAATGCAGCTGTAATGTAGGTCAGTATGTATGAATGTTACATAAAATTAAGAATTCAACTTGGACTTACCCAGCGGGCTTGTCCACCCTCAGGAAGGCCTGGATGACCAGAGGAAACTCATATTTCACTATGTATAGGTAACTGGACATGGCTGCAGAGAGGAGAGAGAGAAGAAAAAAACTCTGAAATATTGAAACATAATGTAAATAGCCATATATATTCACATTCATGCTAAAAGGCCATATGCTAATCCCAGAGAGGAAATCCGGAGCTTCATGAGAAACGTCAGCGGATATGACTGTACAGTATAATGCTGGTATGTTGTGTGTGAGACAGATGGCCATGTGACCTCACCTCCGATGTTCTGCAGCGTGATGGCGATACCTGCCGCCATCTTCCCTGGGGTCCCAAACGCTCTGAAGCCAAGCTGCTCATAGGCTCGGATACCTGCGTCACAGATAGGGGCACACAAGGCATGAGCTGGGGGATAGTTAAGTTCTGCAGGTGTAAACTCAAACACAAATGCACACATCCTTTAATAACCTTAGAAACAGATTAGTGAGGTCTGACATTTGTATGACTGAGATTTTTACACAAATCAGCTACTTAGGGAAGGCTTGAAGCTACTAATATGTATCTTTCACATACATTGAACACGTTTAAGATCAAAAGGGAAATAGTCAGGCAAATTCCATTAGTGAAGTAAAATGTGTTACCTAGCTTCAGGCTAATATCACTTAATAAGGGTTCTTCTTCACATCTGTGCAGTTAAAACCTACCATGCATACCTCACTCTTGATTAGTTCTTTATGTTAATTGGGAGCTCAATAATTAGATTTCAACTAATTACTTTTTCACAAAACATTTTAAAACCACCTTAGTACATACCTACAATCCCAGAGGACTTCAGCAGTAAATGGATGGAGTATGAAGACAGCACAGCCACCACTGTGAGGAGTGTCCTGAAAAACAACAACATGGCCGCTCCAGTTATGATCATATGTGTCTGGTGCCAACGGGGTGTACATTTTTCATATTGCACATTGGCCTTTAGGCTGTTTAGCCAGGTGCAGGGCAGACACTGGGACATACATTGGAACAAAACAGACCACGGGACTGTTACTGCAGCTGAGGCCTCTGACACTCACTGCACGGACCAATTTACAAGAGACAATGTAATAGTGAGAATTTGTGTAGGAGGAAAGTCCTTTAGTGTTAATCCCTGAAATGCACATAAATGCTTTCATCTTCAAAGAGGAGTCACCATTTATATTTTTACTTTAAAATCTCAGGTTTGTGACGCAGTACAGTGGCCCTGAAGGACTAGTTGCATAGAAAACACAAAAAATAAACTGAGAATGTGAAAAGCACAAAACGTCTTGAACACAAAACAGACAAAATACAGAATATTAACACGTTAACAAACCTACATAGGATTTGAACCTATGTAATAACAAAATAAAATGGTATTTGGCCACTCTTTTAGGGACACCTTAAACACAGCAACTGCATTAGTCTATTACAAACATGCTCAACACAAACCCACTGCAGTTCAAACTGAGCATACAAATAAGAGACTTTGATAGTGACACTGTTGTTGGTCTGGTCTATTTCAGAAATTGCAGATATACTTGGATTTTCACACACAAATAAGACTGGTTTGAGATAGATAGAAAAGCAACATGGAGCCGATGGTTACAACAGCGGAAGAATACAATCAATTCCACTTTATTAGGTAGGTTATTGGGCCCTTCATTGCAACCATACTGTATAAGTTGACTATTTCATGTAGAAGTCAATTAACAATTAGCAAATAGTACATTCGGTCCACATATTATTGCCTTCAGTATTTCCATGACTTGTCACCCAGTCTACAAACTCTGTACAGACCTAATTTGACCTATTAAACGCTCTATCTCTTTTATTGTTAAATGTGTTGTTGTTCATTCACTCTTTAAGGCCCACAGTCTCTTAAATCTGCCCTTTTGAAAAACCCTGGCAGTGGGACTTTCACCTCAGCTCAGCTCTTGGCCCGTTCACAGCACTGGTTTTTGTTTTCTGGTGAGTTACGTTGGAGGGGTTAGTGAGCGGAGTGTCAGCGGGAGGACAGATCTGCTGACAGACTGACACACTCGGGTCACTGTGGGAAACCATGTTCTACTGTTCTGCATTGTTCTGCATGTTAAAAGTTTCTCTCATTTACAATGAACTGCAGAGTTGGCAACTGTTGAGTGCTTCTCATTATTTTGGAAAAACTGGATTGTCATTCTATAGGACAATTGTTAGTGTTCTGTGGCGTGTAAAAAACAGTCTCTTGTAGATGATCTTGGAGAGCAATTCTCAACAATACAAACCAGGTGACTATTTCAACAATTATCAGACCAGTTATGAAAAGTCTGTGCTTGAATATCCAGTTGGTGGAACTGATGTCATAAGTAACATTTTACATACACTAAAAACTGTATGTAAAATAACACCATCATGTTTTTGCCAAATTTGACTAAGGCTTATTTGCCAACTCTAATGAAATGTACTATGATTGACTTACTGTATGGAACAAACATTTGTGCACAGCTAATGTTGTTTATTGCCTAGTATATCTGAGTAAAATGTGCTAACAGTATATACCTGGTTGAACTCAGGCAAAAGTCATCAGTGTCTTTGATTTGGTGCCAGTGAGTTCAGACAAACAGACACAAATACAACAGTCACACAGTTCAGCTCAACGTAAGGGGCTTTCTCAAAATCCTCCAGACCACTTCAAACACATGTCTTTGTATAAAACTGGGATAAGGCTTAGAGGTACAAATTCCTCCTAAATCTACATCTTAGACAGAAATAATGCATCATGTGGCAGCATTGTACTTTTATATAAATAACAGGAGGTGGAATTTTAATATTTCAAAGCACTTAAAACATTCAATTGTTTCAAAATAAAAAAATAAATAAAAAAATATATATACAGTATATATTTAGAATTCTGTTTTTTTGTAGTTTTATTATATATATATTATGTTCCAGTTATATATGTTTCTTTTCACATATATAACAAAACTAAACTGAAACAAAAACAACTCCATTTTGTACAAGCTGGACAAACAGTAAAGGAAAGCCACACCCAAAACAGATCTGCAGACCTCACTCCCAGTTCTGAATGGTAAATGAGAGCAGACCTCACTCCCAGTTCTGAATGGTAAATGATAGCAGACCTAGGAAGGCGTCTCCAGTTCCCCCTATCCATTACCACCACACCTCTAAGACAAGATAAGGTCTGAAATCAGCAAGTTCTACTTGTTGAGCTGACCGTACTATTGGAGGATGCCATGCAGGAGGTCTATGAAAGAAAAAGGGTCCAGTACTCAGAGTTATCTGCAGAATGCCAAAGTGGATGGAAAGCATACATTTATCCTGTAGAGGTTGGATACCGGGGTTTTGTGGGTCACTCAACTAAGCGCTTCTTGAGGGATATTGAGCTTACCTCAGGAAAGCTAAGACTAAAGCTAAAAGACCTGGCTCAAGTAGCAGAAAAGTCTAGTTTATGGGTTTGGCCTTGAAGAAAGGACAAGGCTGTGCGGACCAAGAAGCCACTAGGATGACCTTAGAGTTGAGTCCAGCTGCAGGGTCCGCTGCCCCACCATCATTGAGATGTTGTGGTGATCAAAGGCCAAGCATCAGTGAAGGATGCCTACCAGCTGAAGACCCTGCAGCTGGCTCATGACACTGGCGGAAGAGCAGGTTTGAAGACCTACCTGTTATTAATTTAAAAAAATGGCATCTAAACATTGCAAATATGTTTTTCTGAATTTGTATAAATAAATAAAGACCCACAATAAAATGGACCCATTCTTCAGACAAGCTCTAGTTTTACATCAAAAAGCTATCATCTGTGTATACAACTGTTACTCGTTACAGTCAGTAGGCTAACTCTTTTATGGACTTTGACCATGACTTTGACGCATTCTCAAACATTGAGCAAGTATTGAGCACAAGTTTGACCTTGATACAAAGTGAACCGGCTAAACTCTTAACTCATTACTCTAATCCAGCTTCATATTACATTAATTAAATGTCCACATACTTTTACTTGTTCTTCCTAAATCCCCTTTTTATTGTCAACTGTGCTACAATTCTTGGAAAATATGTATAAAAACAAAATTAAACAATAATGTCAAAGAAGGCAACATCAAAGCTCCAGTATCCGACCCCCTACAGTGGCTTGTACAAATCCTGTGCTTTATACTTGTACTCCACTCTCATGTCTGCAGATGAAAGGTCATAGCACACAATACATCAAAATCAGGCTCTCAAAAAACATAAATACAAAATTACTGGAGACAGTGGAGGTCACAAAAGGTCAAAGTGCTCATACATGGAGAATGTAGGACCATTTTTCTCTGCATATGAATAAAATTACCCTTATTACGCCATGAGACTCAAAAACATTACTGTATGCTGTTATCAAAGAACTGGGCCTCATAAAATGGCATAAATAGTGATTGATTCAGAAGAAGAATTCATTACAATACAATCATGTGTGATGCAGAACATAAGCTTGAACACTATCCTGTCTCTGGCCTCTTTATTAGGTAGCCCATGCATTCTTGCAAAGCTGGAATGATTATCAAAGCCATGCTTGATTTTTGGCAACAATAAATGTGTGCCCACAGCCAGTTTCTGGGTGTTTCAAACCATTCTCTGTAAACCCTAGACATGTTTTTGTATGGAAATATCATAGATCGTCAATTTATTACATACCCAGACCAGTTCACCTGGCACCAACAACAAGTAAATCACTATTCTTCTCTTTAGTTTTCAGCAGGCTTGTCCAAATCTAAATCTATTGGTTTGATTCTATTTGAGCTCACGGCTGATAAACAGTGGCCAGTAAGTGTAAAGAATGGTGCATGAATAACTTACAAAAATATGATGACCCCAGCATTAGCCATGGCGTATGCAAGTCCTAGGATTCCACTCCCCATGATTGCGTTTCCCAAGTTGAAGACTGACATCCCAAAGGAGGTTTTTCCTTCAAACTATCACAAAGAGAATGAAAAGTAAGTGAATAGATTTACTATGTTTGACAAATGTGCAAATACAACAACTGTTTAACCTTACATCTGTAAAACGTGGGGCCTTCTTGTCGTCAACTGCCAAAAACTCCTGACTTTCTGGAAGATTGGACTCTGCATTTTCAGCCTTGTGTGGACTGAAAGAAAAATGGCATCGACACATGAAAACCTCAAAAATGATGTTCTATAGTCAGTCTTTCAAACAGCACAGGAGATGCTTGTACCAACAGGTTTTTTGTTATTACATTGGGTCAACCTCAACCTCCCTTTTTTGATGAAGGATACACCTAATTGACATTTCATCAGTGGTGGGTGGTGTAGCCAATAATTTTACTCATGTAAGAGTACCATTACTTCAAAATAATGTTACTCAAGTATAAGTAAAAAACACTCATTCACATAATTACTCGAGTAAGAGTAGAAAAGTACTGGGCAAAAAGTCCTGAGTAACTGTTTGAGCATAATGTCAGATTATTTGTTTCATTTTGTGGTAATCTGGAAAAAAGATAAACTAAAAACATAAATAATATTTCCAAAATTAAGGTACAAGAAACATTTCCACATCATCACATTTTTCACATAAAGCTGTTCGTACATGACACACAGAGGTGGTAAAAGTACTCTTACTCAAGTAAGAGTTCAGTTACTTCAAAATATTATAATTGAAGTAAAAGTATTGTGCAGTAAAACTACTCTATGGAGAACAATATATTTAAAAAGTTACTCAAATAAATGTAAATGTAACTGTTTACCCCAAGGAATTTGTCATAGCACATATAACTGCACCACTTGAGACATTCACATCACAACACAAATGACCATGTATGACATACCTTGCACTGTTGGGCACGGCTTCTCTACAAGAGCCATAGAGAGGTGCCATCCATCAGCCAATGACAGCACAAAGTGAGAAACACAGCCCGTTCAGTTATATTACACACAGACATATCGTAGACAGGCTACACTTCATCATCAGGACTTTATGGGACATGGACACTTTAATAGGGTCATTTATTCAGCACAATCCACAAAGAGTAGTGATGCACAGATATATCGACCCAACTTAATCTGTTGTTCTTAAAGGATCATTTCTAATATTTAGGGTTAGAAACAGCCAGGGGAAGAAAAGACCATTGGATTAATAAATACAATAAAAGGTTTCTATGATGATGAAAAAAACATAGCCTACTGAAACATGTTTACAAAATATGAGAATTGGTATCAGCCAAGAAATTTCATATTGACGCATCCATAACAAAGAGGCATCAGCTGATAAGATAATAACAGATTGAAGGTATAATATTCAACACTGAGTGAATGTTAATGAATTAAATCTGTATTCATGTTTGTTTGCCCACGTGTGACCTGTCATACAAGGCTGCACCCAGAATTTCAAGTATTGAGGTCTAAAGATAATTCAACATGAACCTGTAAATATAATATTAGTGTAAAAGCCTATTCCAGTTTAAGTCCAGTGTATAAGTGGATAGACATACAACCATTCAAAAAACAAGGTGCAGTATTCTAATATAAAACCTGCATGCGGAGAACCAATGCACAAGGAAAAATTAAATACATTTTTTTGATTGTACTGATTTAGGTGTGAATACATTTGTAGCTAGGCATTCTTCACTGATGCTTTTTGGCCAGGACATGCTTAAAAAGATTTGTAGTCTCATAAGAACATACAGAATTTTAAATAAATGTAAAAAAAAACTACAGAAAATGTTAACTTTTGTCATTTTTTGATTTACTTTTGAAAAAATACTAATGCTTAGGTCTGAGGCAAAGTATTTTCTTCAGTGAAATGTAAACGGCAGGCTGCAGTGTACATTGTGCTACATTGCATTGCATTCGTTTTGAGAGCAGTACTAAAGTTATTCAAATGTATTCACCATGTTTCAGTTCAGTCACACAGTATTGTGTTTGAGGCCTGCAGCTATAGGCCAGTCTGAACTGTGACACCTGGCCCCAGGCTCCGGCAAAATCAGGGTCACCACAACACAGAACTGATATTAACCCTTAGTTAATATGTGATAGACAGGGGGTAAATGATTATATATACTTTCAATAATGTTCTCCAGTTGAATTGTGGCAAAAGTTTTATAAATATATGTACAACAGCCTCGAGAAAGAAGAAATATCAGAATATAAGCTCTTACACAAACATTGCATGAACCAAACTCAACAAGGACAAGACTGGGTGGATGGCTAGACTATATTTGGACGTATTCATTACATTACAGATTACAGTGTTTCAAAACATTATACACAGTACACTCACTTGTCTCCATCATCTTTGGCTGACCCTGTGATCTCCTCTCCCCCATCGTGGCCCTTCCCATTTGGGATGGCGTTCATCTCGACAGATCCAGGGTCCATGGTCTCTGCAGGTTTATCCTCACTCATATCTGCTGCTCTAGGATGTGCTCAGAGTCTTCTTCTAAATGTATTTTATGTCCTGAAAATGAAAACAACAAATGGATCAATGTTAGTGTGACGAGACAATTACTGTGTGACTGAAGTAGACTGGCAGTCAGCAGATTTGCGTTTGTGTAGAATGTAATTATTAAGTCATTAGTTTTACATGCAAAGTTTAGCTGGATTATACTCTCTACCCAATCAAGCATTCATTTCGTTTACACTCTGTTCCACTGTCCGCCCTGGAGCAGCTCAGATCTTTGTCCAACCCCAGCCTGAGTAAACCGTCTAATGTGTCCAGTTAAGAAAAAATACATTAGATTTTTGTTTTTGTGTTAGCTCTATTACCAGACTGAGACATTGCTTCAAAGTACCAGGAAGTAATTTAACACTGTTTCCTAAAAGCTTTGGGCCAACCATCCGGGCTTATTTTTCTGTTACCTTGCTGAAAACAAAAAGCACTAGCTTCCTTT
Source organism: Philypnodon macrostomus (assembly GCA_036025475.1). Taxonomy (NCBI): domain Eukaryota; kingdom Metazoa; phylum Chordata; class Actinopteri; order Gobiiformes; family Eleotridae; genus Philypnodon; species Philypnodon macrostomus. The sequence continues at coordinate 8,920 of JAVQKC010169681.1, forward strand.
AAAATAATGAGTGAATAGATGCCTAATTGGCAAACCTCATGAATAATTGACACATCAAGTGACAGATCTACGCACAGAGGAAGCAGTCTTCAGTTCATAGTAACCCAATGGGCCCTGTTTCCTGGGTATCCCTATGTGAGGCGTCTGAGCTGACCCGCTGGCATGTGGGGCCCCGCGCGGTCCCCTCTGACATGTATCTCCTGGGTGCTGTTGACCAAAAACCTCTCCCTGGCTGGCCCTCAATGCTGTCCTTTGCTCAGCTGCTAAAACACCAGTGAAGGCGACAAAGGAGAACGATTGTGGGGCCATGGAGGAGGAACACACACGAAATGCTTGAACTGCTGTGAAAGAGGGGCCAGAGGAACCAGCTAAGACCAGCTCCAAACCAGTCTGAACCACTCGGGGCCCATGTTTATGGTTGTCAGTCTTTTATGGAGGGAGCACACTTGACATTGAGCAATGATTGTCCTGTACTGTTAAAATAACTGTTAAAAACAAGTATACGCAAATAGATCCATACATGATTTAATATTCCATATTTTTTTATATTGGCTCCGCCTCCAAACCGTGACAAACATGGGAACGGTCTATTTCACTTTTCTATGTTGGTAAAGGATTTTTTTGCCAAATTTCCCTAAAACTATATTCTTCTTTCAGTCTACTTCCCAATTCCAATCCAAAATGGGCGACTTTCTGTTTGTTAGACGCGGACACAGGCGCGGACTCGGGCGCGGACTCGGGCGCGGACTCGGGCGCGGACCAACGTGATTCCATAATATCATCTTTCGCCGATATAATAAATGCCTCATAGTTGTTGGGACTCCAGTCACCTACGACCCCAGGATGTTCCTTAACTTACAATTTATTACATCATAATTTTCCACCTGTCCCCCAGTATAGTGCTGTTCGCCTCATGGCACGGCCCGGGCCTCTTGGTGTCTGTGGCTAAGGCCAGACAAACGTGGTTGGGCAGCAAAGCACATGGCTCACAATGGGAATGTTGTGCTGTTTCCTGGGAACGAGCCCCAGAACAGTGCTGCTATTGTGCCAGGCATCATTATACAGGCCTGGGCCCCTTGGACAAGCTCTGTTGGGCCACTCCACGGGCTCAAAAGGTATTTCTCTGGGCTCTAATTGAAAAGATGCCACCTTGAATTCAGTAAATAGCAGGGTGCTTTATGCGTGCCCAGTTGTAGCGGAGATGCTGACGGCAGCGATGGTGTGGGTTGGGCCTCCTCTCAAATCAATGCAGAACCACCACTCACCCGGTCTACAAATCACAGGGAGGACGGGGGCTCCAGAGGGACAATACACAGCGGGACGTAGGATGACAGGGTGCCTCTTCAACAACCTAAAGCTCTAAAGATACTAACAGTGGAGCAGGCTCCTGCAGAATCCTGAAAATAGACCTGAGTTTTCCATGACATGTTTTGACTATTGCCATCCATAAACAGTATTATCTGCACACTCCAGAGTCCAGACCAGTGGCAGTTCTTTTGTAAGGGGAGCAGGAGGCCCATCAGCAATGAATAAGGGAAAAGAGAAATATATGCAACTAAGATTATATAGCAAAAGTCAATAAAAAAGACTACTTTGGTATTATATATTTGGCAGCCTTTCAGTTTATAAAACACAAATGAAACCTTATTATATCCAAGTACTTTTTCATGGTAGGCCTACAGGCGATCTGATTAGAGTGGTTTGGACAGACATGTCTTAGCGAGAGCCAGAGGAGAGTCAACCAACTACAGCAGAGAAGAGTTTGTCTAAAACCAAGTCAGTTTGTTCAATATGTACCAACCACTTATATGGCACTGATGAGGACTTTGAATGAAACCATACGTTAGGGTTCCCCATTATCCTAACTCAACTATGTCAAAACATACCTAGTATTCAGTTGTATTCTCTCCATTTACTTCATTCAAACATATTTCAATAACCCAAACTGCTTCGGCACTGACCTTCTCAGGAGCTGAAAACATAAACTCCACACTGCTACTACTTCTCGTTGTTTGCACTGGTAGTGAAGTGGGCATGGTCAGCTCGAGAAAGAAGAGCCTTAAAAGTGCATACACCTAATCTCAGCTTTTTCTAAAACAGCAAGAAGTCATTTTTAGATGCAAACAAATTTAATTCAAAAAGCTTGAAGACAAGCATAATACAGCCCCATTTAAGATAAACTCTAAACTTATATATAGGCTATATAAAAAATAATCAATTTAATCTCAAGATATGTGTACACCCAATTGTATGCTCTACTCATACACTGCAATTTTAACTGGCTGCCACTGCTCCAGAGCTGCTACAGACCAATTAAAATATAATGTCAGATTCAGGTAGCAGGAGTCACGGGAGCTGCAGAGAAACAGAAAATAATGAGTGTAAAGCCAGACTGAAGAGGGAAAATTAATTGGATTGTAGAAACTTAAAAGAAACATCTATTAAGTCTTCTGAGCATAAAACTCACATACATGTATACTGTAATGTCTGCTTTGATGGGACACAAAAATGTCTGCAGACCTGAAAGTTGACACAGCAATAAAATCTATATTTCAGTTGTTGTCTTGGAGCCACTATAGTAATCGTTCATTTATCTGTATTATCAGGAATCTTTTATTCAGTGTTGACAAGCCTGGATGACCAACAGCCAATGAGAGCATCCCCGAGTGAACATTCAAAGCTTGTCACACACAGAGCTTTAAAAATCCTTGAGAAAAAAATGTTGTTGCATGTGATTCCTTGTTGTATTGTAATTATTTATAATTATTTCCGAATGTAGATCTGTTAGTGTATGTCTAGCTGACCTTTTTCTAAAGCATACCCCGTCTAAGGCCCATAGTTGCTGGGATAGACCACACTACATGTCTAACAGGAATAAGCAGAAGATGTTGATTGACCACAGTCAGTATGTCATCTGAGGACATCAAAGTCACTAAATGTACTCTGCTGTTTGTATATATAAGCTTTTTAAAAATTCATATCACTAACAAAGCATTTCAAGTCTTTTTAAAATAGCATAACCTGATCTAATACTGTCCTGTCTAATATGGAGTGTTTTCACAGCTATAGTGTTTATTTTGCTTCAAGTCTTCCACATTTTGCCAAGAACTCTTTGGCTCAATCTGACGTCAGGAGGCTGTCAGAGCTGAACCAGTACAATCCCTGCTGAGCTGCTCTTCATTCTTATTCGTAAAGTGATACCTGCACATCCACAGAGATCCATACTCATCCAGGCACATACGTTTCATGGACTATATGAGCTGTTCAGCCCAGTATATATATATACATTTTGTCATTGAGGAAAACTATTTATTTACCTAAAAGCATACTGTGATATAAATATGAATTTTATGGTGGTTTATAATAACTGAGAGTTTGCCTGATAACCTTGGTTTGTTTATTTTGTGATTGCACGTGATATTACGGGGAGATGGGGAAGGACATTTTGCATATTCAGCCATGTCTGAAATATATCCCTGAAGCAAAATTCAAAATGTGTTCTTTTGAGTATTCTTCTCATATTGACAATCATTAGTGCTCTTTACTTTTTCAGAATGTTATTTTGAGTATTCTTCTCATATTGACAATCATTAGT
>JAVQKC010169693.1:0-15011 GCA_036025475.1 Philypnodon macrostomus
CAATGTGGGTTAAGTGTCTTGCCCAGGGACACAACGACAGTGTGCGCTCGGACGGGGGCTCGAACCACCAACCCTCTGGTTGAAGGGCGAGCGCCTACCCCACTGCACCACTGCCGCCATGTATCGTCTACTGCTGCAAAACATGTGAAATTTACAGGTGGGAAATAATGTAGCTATTTATTGATTCAAATGATGACTATTCAAATATTAAATCTATAAAAGGACAGAGACAGTACATAGTACTATACTAGAACTGTGGTTTGAAATATTGCAACAAAAGTACATTTGTAATATCATATGCCCCACTATGTGTTGTTTAGGGTCCACATACAGTACAATAGTGTACAATGTTGTATTGTTTACACAGAAGGTCCATAAATAAAGGGTATGGCATGACTTCTGAACATCAGACTCAACTTTTACAATCAGCTCAACAGGGCTATGTCTTTGACATTTTATGATTGACTGACGACGACAGATTGTGCAATACAGTGTACTATAACAATGTTTGTTACAGTAGGTATACATATACATAAGGGTGGTGCACAGAGCTACACTTTAAGTGTTCTATGTGTGACATTTACTCACAAATGTCCTAGATTTAAGGGAACTGGAAGTTCATTCAGTCAATATTCTGTCACTGCACATCACATGTGTTTGTAATACTGTGCAGCTCTACTTTTAGTGCTATTATTGTGTGTATCTGTTTCTGTCTTTTCGTTCATGTATTTAATTAAATAAATACTGAAGTCATGAACACTGAGCTTTCCAAATTCTTTGAATAAAAGAATGCACTTGAACTGATTCAACTCTGACAGAAAATACTGTTTAGTTTGAGATGAGGGACAGTACAATGATGAGACGCTGTACTTGACCTGAGGTTGGGGGTCAAAGGTCATGACATCACTCTCTCTTGTTTTGACTCTCAAACACGAGGCCTGATTTTTAGGAACAGGTGTGTTAAAACTGCTAAACTGGTCTGATTTATTTATAATTATTAATTGTGGAAAATGTCTGTACTGTATAATATGTTACTCCTACAGTAATTATATACAGTAATTACAATATTTATCCCACCATCAGATCCTGACCCACTTTGGGAACCACTGGTTTGCACGTCCTTTTGCCCTCCATGTTTGTTTTTTCAGAATGAAACAGATTTGATAATGAGTCTTACCTAATCTGTCCCACTACAGTGTCCTGGCCCCCCCTGGGAGAAAGGCATTTCTACACATGGGCAGCTTCTTCAGCACATATTCTGCATGAAAGAGTCCTATTGGCTTTTTCACCTGTGTCTGTTCTAATGCCCGTACACACAGATCTCTCGTGGCAGGATTGATCCAAAATTCATCTGTAACATTTAGAGCCTTTAGATCATTTGCATGCTCTGATCTTTATACACACAAATCTAAATACGCGCGCACTAATCTTTATACACTCAAATCTAAATACGCACGCACTAATCTTTATACACACAAACCTAAATACGCACGCACTAATCTTTATACACACAAATCTAAATACGCATGCATTAATCTTTATACACACAAATCTAAATACGCATGCTCACATCTTTATACACACAAATCTAAACACGCACACACAAATCTTTATACACACAAATCTAAATACGCATTCTCACATCTTTATACACACAAATCTTTATACACACAAATCTAAATATGCATGCACAAATCTTTATACACAAAAATCTAAATATGCACGCATAAATCTTTATACACACAAATCTAAATACGCACGCACAAATCTTTATACACACAAATCTAAATATGCATGCACTAATCTTTATACACACAAATCTAAATATGCATGCACAAATCTTTGTACACAAAAATCTAAATACGCATGCATAAATCTTTATACACACAAATCTAAATACGCATGCACACATCTTTATACACACAAATCTAAATACGCACGCAGAAATATTTTTGGAACAATATTGGCCCCATATATACCAGGTGTTCATATTCACACTGTAAAATTTATAGTACGCTGAAAAAGAGTAAATCAGTTCAACTAGAAATTTGTGCATTCAACTCCCACGGACTGTATACAATAACTGCATTATTATATATTATTATTTTTATAGGAGTTGTTCTACTTCATACAGAACTAGTCTGTCTCTATGTCAGGAAAGGTGGGTGAAGTGCTGTGTGCAGTGTCTTGTCGTTGGTTTGTATCCTTCAGTTCATATTACTCTTACGACACACAGTAGACAGTGAACATGCCTAATGCCAACACATATGTGAATAATGAATGTGTTTTGAGCAGCATCTCGTTTTAGATCAGTTTTATATCCGTCAGCTGCAGCCACTAATTAACAGTTAGTTTAATTATCATGTGTGAAATTAGCTTAGGCCTAAATACTGTGGGTACAAGCTGTGGTTCTACACCTGCTCCCACCAGAAATACAAAATGCAGTAAAACATAAAAGTCTGTTAATGTGGCCTGTTTGGAGTTAATTGTACATAATTTATTATATCGCTGCAGAAGTCAGAGAGAAGGAAGCTTTACATTTGGAACATATTAATCTTTAGTTAGAAATGTCTGGGTTTGGTGGCTTCTACAAAAGAACATACTTGTGCACGTAGTATAGAAGCTTTAAACAATGATATATGGTTGAAATTCTATGATTTTCATTGACTTATGATGCTTTAAAATGTGAACTACAAGGTCCCTTTATTTGAGATTTAAAAGCTAAAGTGGCTTGCAGTATTGTCCATAAGGTCTCCATAAGGTCTGTGCATACCACTGATAACCAGAGACAGACTGAGACAACACGAATAACAGATCAATGTTTAGAGAAGAAAGAATCCGGAAGAATCGGAAGAATTTATTTATATCATCTAATCCAGGCATTCCCAAAGTGAAGAGTTCAATATCCAAAAATCATCCATGGCCCCCTTAATCCTAATTTTTTAATTTTATTTTTTAATGAGTTTATTTCACAGGGACAATGCATACAACAGAGATACAATACAAAGAAAGTGGCTGATGTCATGCATATAGAGTTTACAGCTTTAGCTAATTTACGACTCCTGTCCCTGGATGGGCTTACTACCAAAAACTAACAAACAAGCAATACTACAAAATAAAATCTAATAAAACATCAATTCTTAATATATACAAAAATCAAGAAGTAAGTCAAACTAAAAGGAAAGAAGTAACACCATAGGGAGTTAGAGGTTCTGTCAAAATACAAAACTTAAGTCACCTCTTTAATCAAAATGTCTATTGAAAACTTTGAAAACAACACTCCCCAGTAATAAAGAGCTTGAAGTGATATCTGATTGAATAGGATATAATTGTCTACAGCTCCATTTCTTTTTTAGGACTTGCAGTAGAGGCTTTTGGGGGCCCCCTGCAGGACCTTTGCGGACCCCAGTTTGGGAATCACTGCTCTAATCTATTTCTTTGTCTTCTCCAGTATGCAGTGATGTCTTATTCGTGGTTATTGTAAGCAACCCAAGGATTGCATAAAACAGTAAGTAACCTTCAGAGATGCTCAACTGAAGTTTCACATGGAAGTTCAAAACAATTGCAATGTTCAGCTAAATTGAAGCCTTCATATAGTTGTCATATCAGAGCTGATACTGATACAACCATAGTTTTGTTGTTTGTTTGAAGGTTCCAAATATTCCAGACGTGAACCATACACACCTCATTTATAATTTGTTTATGTTCTCAGGTACAAAGATGTGGGGCTGTCTGTTTACAGCGGTTTTGCTGCTGTTCAGTGTGGAACAGACCAAAGCTCAGGGTCAGAATCTCAATAATATTAACTTTTTATATGCACTTTCCTTTTTTATGATATCTAATATTTTGTTTTGCAGGAAGATGCAATAATGTCCAAGCTGCAGATATAGTATTTTTAGTTGATGGCTCGTCCAGTATAGGTCGAGCTAATTTTCTACAAGTAAAAGGCTTTATGGCTGGTGTTGTTAAACCCTTCTCTGGTTCAGTCAGTGCCTCCGGGATACGGTTTGGAGCTGTACAGTATAGTGACACTTCCAGGTGAATATATTATACTGTATATACTGTATATATATGTTGTACGTATATGCTCCATCATAAAATCAGATTATTACTGTGCAGTTATTGAATGATTTGCGTTCTCGGCAGGGTTGAGTTTACCTTTACCACATATCTGAACGGCACTGAGCTGGTCAATGCTGTACAGAATTTGAATTATAAAGGAGGAAATACACGCACAGGAGCTGGACTTAAGTTTGTCTCTGATAACTTTTTCAACCCCGCTTCAAGTCGGGACGTCCCAAAGGTTAACCATTGTCTGTGATGTATGAATTGACATTGCTGGACCCTTTTCTGTAATTGTATAATTTGGGTTTTGTTCTGTTTGTCTAACGGTCAGATTACTGTTCTGATCACTGATGGGAAGTCGCAGGACAATGTGCAAGATCCAGCCCAGAAACTGCGCAGTCAAGGAGTGCATGTTTTTGCTGTTGGTATGATTCTTACTTAATGTTTTATTATTAGAGAACTGTACTCTGATAGACTGAAGTTTATAAATGGGGTTAAGTTGCACAAAAACACACATCACAATCAGTTGCAATTTTTATGTATGTTTATGTGTTTTATGTATTACAATTTGTCAACACAGTTTTGCTCAACACAATAGATTGATAAATAGTAAATAGTAATTGAAGTGAGCAGTACAGTTCATTTCTAATACTGTGCCACTGTGAGATTTTTGAGAATTTTGAACAGAAACAACTGTCGATGTCATTGATTTCAGGCATCAAAAGTGCTGATAGGAACGAGTTGGCTCAGATCTCGTCTCAGCCTAGCAGTGACTTCACTTCCTTTGTTGGAGACTTTAAATTACTGAGCACTCTTCTTCCCATTGTAAGTCCCAGAGTGTGTTCGAAGGCAGGTGGAGTCTACGCCAGTGATGGTATGTGTGAGAAATGATCACCCACAATCTAACATGACTGCACCAAAGTAACAAAAACATGTGAAATATTAAATCCTTCGCACCATTTCTGTCTTCAGAGGCATTTTCAGGTCCCTCTAACCTGCAGTTCACGGGACAGACGGCGGACTCCCTGCGTTTCAGGTGGTCCGCTGCCAGCGGGCCGGTCAGTGGGTATCTGATCCAGTACGCACCGCTCTCAGGCCTCGGGCAGCCTATCAGTGCAGAACTGCGACAGGTAAAGCAACTCTACATCTGTAAGTTGGTGCTTACTGGAAGAGTGCATAAAAACATGAAAATGATAGTTTGCTATAATGTGTTTCAACTATGAACCAAAAAATACATCTTCCAGGTGAACCGAGCGCCATTTAAAGCCCATTTCTTGTTTATCCTGCACTCTTAGTTACACATTGTATTTGTACAGCTTGTGGTCTATGAAAGAAATCTCATGTGAGTATAAATTTGCCTCGCGGGTGATAGTCCTATTGCTGTTGAAGTCATAGTTTACAGAAAAGAGGAAAGGGGGAAATTGCTTCTGATTTAAATGAAAACTGTATGAGTTGGGTCTTGCTTAATGTTTTAAGATTTTAATGATACTGACATTTTTAAAGTTACCTAACATGTTTATATATGTTTTGTACAGGAAACAGTCCCAGCCAATCAGAGAACATTTACTGCCAGAGGTCTGAGATCAGGAACAGACTACCTGGTGACTGTGATCGCCCAGTACCCCAACAATGAGGGAGAGAGGACCTCCGCCAAACAGAGAACTAGTGAGAGATGTCCAATGCCTCTTGTCTCTCTGACACCATAGCTATACTCTAACATGGGACGCTTTACTTGTTCCTCATGTAGGGGCTATACCAGGAGTGTCTAACCTGCGTCTGACCCAGGCTGGGTTCTTCTCTCTGTCTGTGGGCTGGGACCAACCCTCCACTCCAGTACAGGGATACAGACTCACTTACGGACCCCGAGGTAAGGGCTCTGACACGGCTATGACATACTGTGACCTGATAAATACATTAAACAACAAGCAAACATAGACCCTTGCAATAAAGTAGAATGAATTTGAGGCTAATGACAAGGCTGACAAAAAATAGTTCCTTAAAGCGCTGGTTTAGTAATAACTGTTAACCTCTTAGTGGCAGGCCTCAAACATGTTGAGAATGGAAAGCAGTCACAGCTGAACAAAGAACATGAGCTTCTATTTCCTCAGGCCTAAGCTGTCAGTAAGATGTTTTATTGCCAACCATTAACTAAAATATCAAAAACATTTAGTCATCACGCGCTTTAAAATGAAGACACACAGAACACCTTCACTTAGATCCTGGGCTGAAGTGATGTTGTCTTTACATTTTTAGACACTGGGTGTGGCTCGGATCATAACAGTGTCAGAGTGTCTGAGTACTGCTGAATGATTCAGTGGCCCCGGGGCCCATGTAACTGTTTCTAAAGGAGTGCCAGTCTCTCATGGAGAGATCCTCACAGGTTTGGTTGGCATCTATTACATAGCATCAGTTCAGTCAGTCTGCAAGTCGTAGTGTAACAGAAAATATATATAAGTACTGGTTTCTATGACTAGTTCTATTATATAGGGCAGTGCAGTCTGCATAAAATCACAAATGAATCGAGGGAATTAAGTGAATGGTTTTTGTACCATACCATTGTACTTTTTCAGATATTTTTGATTTAGGAAGGGTTTGCTTAAGTGTGTAGGGTCTGGCTAAAACAACACATGCGTCTCCATGTTGAAGGTGGAGATAGTGCCTCTGGTGCTTCTCTAGGTATGCCCATAGACATTTTTGATTGTCATAAGATCACTGACAAATCACTGGACCACGTACTTGACTCGTCACCACATGCCAGTTCGTGCATAAATTACTTAATGGTTGGTCAAATGATTGATTTGTTATCATCTTGTGTGAGTAGGGCAGCCTGCAGCAGAGTTACTGGAGCAGTCAGTCTCTGCAGACACCACCTCCATCACCCTGGAGTCTCTTCAGCCCGGGACAGAGTATGTGATCAGCCTATACCCTCTGTTCCCCCGTGACTCCACCTCCCCCTCGGTCCTCAACGCCAACACATGTAAGTTCAACCTCAGACCATCAGAGGTAGAAAGTGTATCATAATAAAGTTGTTTGTTTGTTTATGTCTATTCTATTTCTGTAAAGCCCATTTTTCAAAACAATCATAACACGTTTAGTGGTGTTGATATTGTATTATCTCTTGTCTCAGTGGCTCTGGAGACGGTGCAGCAGTTGTCAGTGGAGACTGAGACTGAGGGCAGTGTTCGAGTTCGATGGAGGAGTGTGAGTGGAGCTCAGGCCTATCGTCTCGTCTGGGGGCCATTCACAGGTCACACATATAACATAATTATATTTTTTAAAAAGACAGCCAATATTCATTTAATCTGTATTTCTGTTATCTCAGGGCAAACCGTGGAGACTGTGGAAGTGGCTGGAGACACAGAGTATTATATTTTGTCTCGACTGGAGCCCGACACTGAGTACATCATCACCATCATCCCTCTGTATCAGGGCAACACTGAGGGGCCTGTTGCTACAGCAAGATTTAAGATAGGTCTGTACCCACACACATTCAAATCCTGGTCTCCTAATTTAAACAAATACAAACAGAAGGTATACAGGTCACAGTGGATACAAATATTCATTTAGTTGAGTCATCAGATATTATCATAGCAGGGAAGATGTCCACAGTTCCACCTGACTAGTTATTTCACTGAATGTTGCTTTGTAGTCTCTGAGTCCTCCAATGGAAACACAGGGAAAGTTGCGAAGGTAAAACAGCACATGCAGTATATGTAGCACATGTAGCACATGCAGCACATGCAACATATGTAGCATATGTAGCATATGTAGCACATAATTTGACTTTTTGTTGCTCCAAAAAACCTTTGAAAGTTCTTAGAAGCAAAACATAACATTTCTTTACACTCTGCCACTGATGCAAATAACTCTATTTGTATACTTCATTAGTTTTACTTTTAGTACACAGTTGTCATTGGTTGACTTAACCATAAATTCACACGAAAAAAACCATAGCTAATGCATTGTGCTGGTTTTTATAATGGTCCAGTCTGTTTAATCTTAGCCCAACAGACCTTTTTCTGTTCATGTCACATTCTAGAAAGCATACTCAGGAAATGAAACAGACGTTACGTATTTTCAGTGTGTACTGTTCTGTTTACAAACAGAAAAGGGTCTATAGAACAACCCCACAGATGGACATCAGAGCCAGTGTCCCTGTAGTCTGTTTGCACATGTTACAGTTTATTGTGTTAGTCCACCTACACTGTCTGCAGCTGTTGTGAATAAGACAAACTAGTGTCATTTTCAGACCAGTCCTGACTCAGCATAGCCTTTCAGAGAGTGATAAACACAGCCTGTATGTGATTTCAAAGCCACTTTATGTTTACAGTCATCTCTATAGACTAGACCACACAAAATATTCACCTCCATTTGTTTGGCACTTGTTTGTTCCGGTGTAAACAAGTATTCTTGTGTCTGTTCTTTGGGGTATTTACTATTTGTTATTAGGACAAAAAATGTTGTATTCAAAAATGAGAACCACATTAAAGGAAGTACTTATTGAAGCTAATCAAAATAATTTCAGTGCACGGACTGATTCAGAAAGGATGTTTTTCACATGTTGTAAGGATTAGATTGTTATTGCTTTACATCTGTTTGTTTAAAAAGGGTTAGGATCTATGAGAAAACATGTCATGTCTTTTATGTGGTCTTTTGCACTCAGTATTGTTCCACTGCAAAGCTCAAAATAAGCTACCAGGTCCTGTGTTACTGTGATACGATGGCATTGATATGAAGACCCCCAGTATTAGTTCGGGATGCGGGTATATCGGCCCAACATTGGTATCGGCCGGTATTTACAATTTTGACTGATATCGGTATCGGTCTGTACAGATGGATGATGTTAATCTGTTGTTCTGAAAGGATAAACTTCTAATATTTAGGGTTAGAAACAACCAGAGTAAAAAATATAAATTCAATAAGTTACAGAATGTAGTAAAACTAATATTTGTGGATTAATAAATACATTTCAGGCAGTTATTTATATGATGATTTCTACTAATGGATAGCCTACTAATGCATGTTTACAGAATATCGGTATCAGAATTGGTATCGGTAATTGAAATATCGGTGCATGCCTAGTATTATTGGTTGTTCTTGGTTAATTCCTGGTGTTGGTATGGGGTTCTGTCTTGCAGCTCACCAGACCATTTATATTTGTTTAAATCTCAAAAATGCGTTATACTTCTTAACCTATAGCTAAATTACTGTATATAATGAAGATTTGTTTTTCTCCCCAGAGCGCCAGGAGCAGCAGCAGCTCCGAGCTCTCACCACAGGCCCCTCGTCTATCAGACTGACCTGGAGGTTCATCCAGTCGTCCAGGGGCTACAGGCTGGAGTGGAGGGCAGGAGAAGGTCAGAGTTATACTGCATACTACATTTATCTAATATTAAAATGTTAATTAATCAAATCAAATAGTGCATTGAACTGTTTGTTGTTTACAGGAGGCCGTGTGCAGACTTTATCTTTTCCCAGAGGCACCACTAACTATGAGCTGACTGGTCTTCAGCCAAACACAGAGTACATTATAACTTTGTACACTCTGTATGACGGACGAGAGGAGGCCACTCCGGTGTCCACTACATCCAGAGGTCAGGCACTCAAATTTAGTCATAATCATGGCTCCAAAGAAAATATGTCAAGGCTAATGTTATTGTAAGGGTGTTTGTAGAGTACTGTTACTTCACAAACATATTACCCAAGTATAAGTAAAAAGTAATCCAAATAATTCAAGTTTTTGTTCTGATATAATTAGACCAACAGAAAATATGACTGACTCAATTAGTTTCTGAAACGTATGGTCTAAAAAAAAAGGCCTTCAATTATACCTGGAAAAGTTGTGTATTATAGTTCACTCCCTTCCTGTTGTAGAGGAGCAACCCGTGGGCAGAGTGTCGAACCTGAGAGTGGTGGAGTCTTTGGGCAGCACTGTGAGACTGGGCTGGACCGGTGTCACCGGGGCAACGCAGTACCGCATCATTATACTCAACACTGAGGGTAACGACTGCAGGATTAATCTATAAACTAATATTATTACTTTACACAGACTTGTGGTAGTAATAACTCATTTGTGGTATATCAGACGGCACTGATGAAGTCCGCACTATCCCTGGAAACCAGACGACCCTTGACCTCCGTGACCTGTTAGTGGGCGTGTCCTATGGGGTCAGTGTCACAGCTCTGGTGGGAGGCAATGAAGGGGACCCTGTTACTGTTTATATCAAACCAGGTGAGAAACACATGTATCATAATGGCAAAGTTAGGGTTAATGGTTTATTTACTTGGCAGAGATGATGCACAAATGGAAAGTATGAGTTAATTCAAAGTTTGTTTGGTTTATTCATTGTCTAATGGCACGCTGTAAAATTAAACATCTGCGAAATAACCCGATTTAAGGACTTCAGGTTGACTTTTTTTAATACATTTTTTTAGGAGATGTTTTGCACATACTGGCACACACTGAATCTCGTGATCACATCAAGGAAATCTCAAAAAGTAATGGTAGTAAAATTCTCAGCAAAACATGTCAAAGGGAAAGAAAAGGGCTGATCAATATTCACAAGATCAGATACAGAACTTGGAGCTACTCATTTAATGTAACTTTAGTTTGATGTTACGTCTGTAAAAATAATAAAGAAATAATGTACAGTATTTATTTTTTTTTCTCTCAGAGCAAGTAGTCGGCAGAGTGTCTAACCTCAGAGTGACACACACCAACAGCAGGAGGATTAGGATCGGCTGGACCACAGTCAATGGAGCAACTGGATACAGAGTCACCTGGAGACAAGGCACTAGTAAGTGTTTATGGATCACATATTAAACCTACAGATGCATGTGTGCTCAAAAAGATGCTTTTTATCTGTACTTGTTTGTCACACAAAATAAACTAAAGCCAGTAAAAAAAATTATGGCAAAAAAAATAAAATTACAAATATTTTCTACAAAATATTAAAAACAGGTCAATTTAAGGCAACAAAGAAACAGCAAGTCTAAACTTTATTAAAGTATTTAAAAATGTTACTAGTACTTTTGTGCTTTGTATACTGTATTTGAAGAAATGCCACAGTGATATTTCAGCATTTGGAATCATGTGATAGTCATTTATAGGTCATATTTCACCCAAAAGTCAGATATCCCAAACTTTTTGTGTCTACTATATAATGAAAAGAAATACTTACTAATAAGTTTAAGAAATAACTACTTGTCAGAGTAAGGTTATACAGATCCACAAATCTGACATATACAGTTATACACAAATTATTGTCCAATCAAGGCCTTAAATCCAAATGTGGTGTGCCAAAATAATTATGGCAAGTCATATTGTTTGATACACTTGTTGGGTTTTAGGTCCAGAGCAGTCTCGTTCAGTGGGAGCAGAAGTCTCCACCTTCACCATCGACGGTCTGACCCCAGACGTAGCTCTTGTGATCGGGGTGTCTGCTCTGGCTGGGGACAGGGCTGGAGAGGCGGTCACGCTCTCAGCTCGCACCGATGTGAACGGAGGCTCAGTGTCGGGTCTGCGCATCGTAGACGTGACGTCTCAGAGGATACGCATCGCCTGGTCACCTTCAAACAGAGCAACAGGATACAAGATCACCTGGCGTCGAGATGATGGTCAGCAACCATTAAAAAGGATTTTATCTTTAGGCCAGGGCTATTCTTTTTAATAAACATATATCTCCCATATTTTGATCCATGGCAAAATATTGTTATAAAATATTTGGTTACATTCCACTATAACTGTGATCAAATCATAAGGAATTTGAATTATTAGATGGTGTTTCAATGTTAGGGGTACCACTGCGGATACAAAGGCACTTTCTGGTGCTCAAGAGTGTTTTGCATTGTGATTTACTTCCTGTTTTATTCCTTCTCTTGTATGCAGTTTGATTTGGGTAGTCCTAGTTTAGATAAGATTTTGCCCTAGTCAGTCCTGGTTTGGGCTTGGCGTGGTCTATTCCTGGTTTAGATCTGGTTTAGTCCACAGTACCCCTGATTTATAGTCCTAGTTTAAGACCTTGGTTAGTCCTGGCTTAGTTTATAAAATGGTATTTGGAAAGCTGTATTCTGAAAGGTTTGAGAAGCACTGAATTAGAGAGAATGTGGTAGGCTATTTTTGCTAAGCCTGAAAGAAAGAGAAGACTAGTTTTAATGACCATATATTTTATTAGTGATCTGTGCTTACTGGAAGCTTTGGCAAATCAACTTTTCAATTTATAATTACTCAAGTAAATTACATGTAATTAATGTCTGTTTGGCTGCTAAGGTTTTTGTGGCTAAAACATGTCATTACACCCATCTCTACACCCTTTCTCTTCACATCTCTGGTACAAAACAGACATTGAACATAGAAATGAATACACATTTGGTTAATTTTTTTGATTTATTCAGGTGTTGAAGCTTCTCGCACAGTGACCACAGACATCTCCTCCTTCACCATTGATGGACTCCAGTCAGATTCAGCCTACAGTGTGTTCGTGTCTGCTCTGGGCGGCTCCAGAGAACTAAGCCCAGCCACTATCACTGTTAGGACAGGTACATAAAAACTTTAGAGAAACAATAAAAGTTCTTGTCATTTGAATGCCCTTTTTGAAATTAATGAAATGTATGTATTCTGTGTGAAGTATTCAGAAGGACCAAACATAGGATGATATAGTGAGACAAGGAGGAAAGGATCAAATAACTGATTATGTCATTAATCATGTAATCAAAAGTGGAAATATAATAAAAAATATTATTAAGTAGTTAGTCTTTATTATCATGGATTTGAAAATGTCCAGTACATACCAGAGAGGTTTGTTAAATAAAACACTATTCATTTTTTACCCTTCAGTGTCCGATCAGTCTGTGGTGGGGACAGTGACCTCGCTCCAAGTGCAGGAGGCCAGAGGAGAGGTGGTGCGGGTCACATGGGTCGGAGTTCAGGGAGCAACAGCCTATCGAGTGTCCTGGAAAAGAACTGATGGTATGCTCGTTGTTATTCTGAAAGTTTTATACAGTGGCAAAAGAATTGACTGTGTCTCATTCGAAAACTGTATTTAAAATTGATATATAGGCTTTGGGATTTCTGCTCAATCTTCATCAAAAAATAGCTTGAGCTCCTTGAATTTGGAATTTATACTCTATATATATAATATATTATACTAGACCAGTTTCCTAGACCCTGTCAGTAAAACATATCCCCACAGCATGATACTGCCTCCACCATAGTTCACTGTAGGGATGGGCGATTTTACATTTAGTTTTGAAAGTAACACTTTTATACCAGATTTTTGGCTGGTGATAAAATAGCATGTACTGCTGCCTGTTGCTTCATGTGTCCTGTAGGGGGTGAAGAGAGAAGTCAGGTGGTGAGTGGAGATGTAACTGCGGTGGACTTGGATCAGCTGGACCCTGGAGTTCAGTATGAAGTCCAGGTCATGGCTTTAGTCCAGAACCGAGAAGGGACCCCAGTGTCTGTCAGAATCACTACACGTAAGTCTAACTGAATTTACTTTTAATGAAGTTTCTATTCAATGTCTACTCAACCACACATAGATGGCATTCTCAATGTTTTTTCTTATCTGCTAACAAAATAAGTAACATACGTAATATCAAACAGAGTATCACCTGGAAATACATTATAAAGTAACCTAGCGAAAACAAATAAGAAAAACTGTGCTTGATTTATTCACAAATTTGACCTCATTCATATTCACATCATGTGCATGTGCAGTCTAATTGTTTTGTAGACATCCTGTAAAAGTTTGAATCGGGCACTCTCTTTTCCTCTCTCTCTTTTTCCCTTCCCTCTATCACGGTCTCACACAAACCAGGAGGTAGTTTGGTATTCTTAAAGTAAAAATGTAAATAGCTTTGAACAAGCTGTGAATTTTGAAGTGAAACACCAGCCTCCTCACATTAGTGTTGAAAGATTCTAGTTCATCATCGAACTCATGATCCCCCTGTCCAGGCTCTAAAAAACCCTTAATAATAAAACATCTATATATATTTTTTCTTCTGAGACGACTTCTGCTATGCTGTGCAATTGACAATGACATTTTTCATCATTAATTGTAACTAAGCTTTATATGAATGAGGCCTATTGTGTATAATTGTAAAAAAAAGTACAATTGTATATGTGACATTTCTTGTATTCAATTGAAATGAACGTATAAGGATATCTGTATAAATCTGAATGTTTCAGCTGGTACCTCCCCATCACTACCCACCACCAGGTTACAGGTGGCAGAGGTCACTCAAAACTCCATCCGTCTGGCCTGGAGTCCTGTGCCTGGTGTCACTGGGTATATTCTTCGCTGGCGAGATGAAATTGGTGAAACACAGCATTATAAATGTTACCATTTTGTTTCTGGCATAGATTGTAATATATGTTTTCTATTTATCAGACACGGGCCAAGGTCTTTCTATCACACTACCTTCTTCCTCAAACTCATACCTCGTGACTGGACTACGTTTGGGTCGGAGATACCGCCTCACCCTGCAGCCCAGCTTTGAGACTGGACTGGGCACAGAGACCTATGTAGATGATCACCCAGGTAGCTCAATGACACTAAACCAGGGGTGTCCAAACTATGGCCTGGGGCCAAATGCGGCCCGCAGAGCAATTTTTTGTGGCCCTCAAGCTTACCTCTCAATTGGCCCAAATTGTCTTTTTACTGCCTGTGATGTTACATAATCCAACTAAAGGACAGCATTCAACGTGGAGCAAGATATCCTTCCACTTTTCTCTGTGGTTATTATTTAGAGACACTAAGTAAAAAAAAAAAACTGCCAGAAGATATGTGTCCAGAAAACGAAGAGGACTTTTGGTGAAGCAGAATCGGTCGCCTCAGAGAGTGGCCCTCCTTGGTATTCATTTTTGACAATGTGGCCCTCAGTGAAAAGAGTTTGGACACCCCTGCACTAAACTATATATTTAGCTGTGTTCATTTTTACGTTCT
>JAVQKC010169715.1:0-24261 GCA_036025475.1 Philypnodon macrostomus
AATCTCTGCACCTTAGGAGACAGATGATTCTCTGTGATAACCCAGAGGGCCAAACAAAAATACCAGTGCCTCACTCTGAAGGATTTGGATGGTCTCCTGGATAAATGCTGATTAGACCTGGTGCCGTACACTGATCCATCTCTTCTTCTCTGTTTGTTTCCACCTCTAACCCTCTGGGTTATTCCTCCTCTGTCAGCCTGTTCTTGAGTCCTCTCATGCCCACCTCAGGATTATCATATATCAATCCTGTTGGTCAACAGAAGCTGAGTGCTCTGTAGATGAATCATGGTGGCATTAGCAGCTCCAGGTCTCATTGGAACTAATCAATCTGTGCATCTGTCCTCTCTGGATTAGCTCACATTTATTTATTTCCACAGAGGCATCGGGATTTCTCTAGCCGCCTGTCAGCCACCTTCTTTCAGCTACACTGAAGAATGGGATGCCGCGGGACATCAGTGCATATTAAAACCTCATTGTGTCTCTCAGCAGTATGTCATTAGGATGTATACACAGTCAGTAAATACATACTTGTGCTAATGGTGACGCTCACAAAATCAATTTAAAATGAGGCTAGTTAGCTCCTCTGCAGAATCTGGCAAAGCACAACTCAACTGGGCTCAGACTTTACCTCCAGCCTCTTTTGTTTTCAAAAAACAACTGCAGATTGATAAGAAATATTAGTAATTTTTTCCATTAGACATTATGGGTAGCTGGAGCCCATCTCAGCAACTATATGCTATTAGGTGGGGTACTTCCTTGACAGTGGGAAATCTATCACATTCACAATTGGAATTTTTGTCACCAATTATTCCCAGAAAGATTTTGTTGTGGCCATTGATTGGAACCACAGCTTTCTTACTGGGAGTAATAAGCTTACCACTATACCATTGAGCATCCCTTCAAAATCAACTGTATTTTCCGGACTATAAATCACTCCAGAGTATAAAAAATGTGTCATGAAGAGGAAACAAACATATATAAGTCACACTTCACAAAATCTAAGACCAAAAACAGAACCACCTGCACAGACGTCTACAGACACACATCACAGACGTCTATAGACACACCTGCACAGACATCTATAAAATACGGTAGATTCTTTTTGTGACATAGGGATTTGTTGCTCAATACTGTATACAGCCCATTTAAGCCTGAACTTCAAGATCCCTGGCTTATTTGAGTGAGATGGTGGCAATGGCTTTGGGGAGGTCTGTGTACCTCTTGACAATGTAACTGCTACTACTGTATGTGACAGTAATGTTTGGATTGAAGCATATTATGGCAGTAGCGTTGAGCACTATTGCACTGTAGATATAAAATGCACGATTAATCTCAATATTGTTTACAGATCTCCCTCCCCACAGCTCCTCTGTGTTATCAGTAGTTTATTGTGTGAACAATGGGCTGCTTTGTCTTTTATTAATGACCCACAAACATGATGAAGCCACCAGACTCTAAATAGTTTCATAATGCAGTGGTTGCAAAGCCTATTTTAATGAGCCAAACCAGGACTAACTCATATCTAAACCAAGACTAATTTAGGTCTAAACCAGGACTCAACAAGAACTTAATCATGTCCAAATTAGGGAATAAACATAAACCAGTTCTAATCCAGGGTATTAAATAAAAATATTTGCAAACTAGAGCATTTACTAGAGCTAAACATATACCAGTTTCAGACCAATCCTAAACCAGGTCTAAACAATATCTTCCCAAGGACTAAATTAAATTCAAACCAGGACTAACTCACATATATAAACCAAGACTAAATTGGGCCTAAATGTTAAAATAAACCAGAAATAAATGTACAATATTAATGTCTGGACACTTGGATAGAATTACAAAGTTGAATTTGTGGGTGCACTATTGGCTTGTAAATAGTGGCTCTAATTCAGTGAAAACTGTAAATCACATGAACTAGTGAAAAAGGAATTATGTGAGCAAAAGACCAACAGAAAAGTGTGAACTAGGTCTAACCAAAAACAAAACTGGTTCAAAACCAAGACTAAACCAGCACTCAACTAGGAAAAAATATCAACCAGGTTTAATAAAGTTCTGAACTAATACTAAACCATGTGTAGGTCTATCTCTACATCTAAAAACCCCACAAACTACTAAAGTTTACTAAAGCAGGACTAAACCAGGACAAAAAAAAAACATCAACTATCATCAGAACAATGTGCTGCTTTGTCTTTTATTAATGACCCACAAGCACTATGAATCCAGTGTGTGCCGGTGCTGGCCCTGGAGTTGAGATCTCACTGAATTAATTACTTGGATGCAGCAATTGGAGATGATGATGGTGGCGGGAGCGGTGTAGCGTATGACGACTATAAAGGGGACAAGTCGCCATGGTAACCTCTGAAGTTTTCACATGGTCACATGATCATCGTCGTTTTCTTTGTGGATGGGAGAGTCCCCGCCGCTGCACTGAAGAAGTGTTCCCATCTCCAGCAGTCCTTTTAGATCTACGGTACCGGCTCCAAGAGGGACACTGTAAAGAAATCCTGATTTAGACCCGGTTTAGTTTTGGTTCTGATTTACATCTGGTTTAGACCTAATTTAGTCCTGGTTTAGTACTAGTATAGTCCTGGTATAAGTCAATTTTGTCATTATTCTGCTGTTGCGACTGTGGTGACGTTCCGAAAGTGAGAAGTATTCAATTTAAAACTAGTTTGGTTTCTGCTGTAGTCCCGATTTAGACCTGTTCAAGTTCATTACCTCTGATCTAGCTTTTAATCCTGGTTTAGACCCATCTTATTTAAAACATATTTTACCTGATTTTGACAATAGACCTGCTTTATTTCCGCCTTAGTCCAGACCTGATTTCCTCCTGGTATACTCTAGATTTAGACCTGGTTTAGTCTTTGTCCACACCTGACTTTGTTTACATAAAATTTTCTAGACCTATTATGGTTTAGTCATAGTATAGTCTGTCTGTCTCTTGACAGTCATTTTAGATCTTTGCTACAGCCTCCTGGGGTGATTTCTCTTTGTATTTTGAGCTTCTATTTCACATCTCTTGTTTAGTTCTTACTTGTCGAGATGATTTTTTTTACCTCATTCTTTGCTTTGTGTGTTCAAACATGGAGTAATAAAGTGCATTATCAGGTAATTTTAAGCCAAATCTGACATTACATTGTACCGTATTTGAATTATTAACGCTTTAAGTGCATTTCACACCAGTGTCGTTTATCAAAAATGTATGTTCGCTTCAGGTCGGAGCAGGAAGCAATGGGGTTTTTGACCAGTTCACTGACAATGATCTACGGCAGAAAAAAAGACATTGAAAGACAATGAACCAGATCCTTGTAGCATGATTCTAGAAATGAGAGAGTACAATGAATGGAAAATGTGTTGGCAATGCAATATCACCATGCAGAATATAGGTACAAAGGTTATTACAGTTATGAAATATTTAGTATGACTGCTTTTCTCTTGAAGATTTTCACATTGCATTAGCAAGTGTTTATCCATTGACCTGTACACAGTCATGCTGAAGACAAGGCAGGCTAAATGATTTTGCCCAATGATGCTTTGACAAAGAGCGGGAATTGAACCAATAATCCTTTAGATATTAGATGAACATTTAAACCAGATTGGCTGTTTGAGACCAAATAAAGATAAAAAATCAAGCATAAGACATCCTCTGCAGCTTTCTTCCACTGTCCAAATAAATAATATGTTGGCTACTTAAACACTCTTAAGGAATCAGTGGGAATTATTTCTTATTGGTTCGAATCCCCGCCCGAGCGTATACTGTCGTTGTGTATGTGTAACCCACATTGCCTATGAATGAATGTGGTTGTGTGATTGGTGTTTGGTGGTGGTTGGAGGGGCTGTAGGCGCAGACTGGCAGCCGAACCTCTGTCAGTGTACCCCAGGGCAGCTGTGGCTACACAAGAAGCTTACCACCACAGAGCGTGACCGTGGAGTGAATGAATAATGTAACTGTAAAGCGTCTTTGAGTCTTGAGGAAATAAAACTGCTATATAAAACCGATTTTGTACACTCAGATCTTCTCCAGATCATTGTGAGAACCTAGTTAGAGCATAAGCCTTGATGTCTTGAGGTTGATACGGAAAAACTGAAGAAGTCTGCTGCATTGGCAGATGAAAGCTTTTCAACAATCAAAACTTTGTCCAGATGCCCTTTTTCAACTTTCAGAATTAAGCAGCACATGCAAATTCTAAAAGACAAAAATTACTGTTGGGGAATGATGCTCGGGGCCTGTTTTTGAGATATTGCTAACCAGCACAGTGTTAGGCCATTTACAAGTGAAAACAAAGTTGAATGTGTTACTTTTATACAGCTGATGTATAGTACGCCATATTAGTCAAATCAATCTGTCTAAAATATATGCATACAAATTCCTAGATCCCTATATTACATTATGAGATATAAAACTGCATCCATTCAACTGTAATGAATTCCGTCTGCTATAGTATTTTAATGAGAGACCCCTACGGCACAGAGCCTATACATTCTTGGCTAATCTCAATACACTGCCTGTTCTTATTGGCGTTAGCTGTAATTTACTCTGAAGATGATTGTTTGCCCTTAACAAAGACAGTGGTGGGAGTTCCCTGTTTACAGAAGTGAAGCCTGGTGTTTCAAAGGCTTAGCGCGCCGGTGACAAACTGCTGCTACATGCTACGGGCTACGGCGCTAAAGGCCACGGTTTGATGAAACAGTTTACTTAAATCACTATCATCACAGTGCAGCAGTCGTTAGCGTCTTCTCTTGCTATACGCTAATGCTCACTAATTGAGGGGTTCTAGCAACAGCACTGTTCATGAATATTCACACCACGTACTTAGCTTGTGCTGTTTTATCAGTGGTGGAAAGTTAAGTTGGTAAAATAAAAATAAAAATATATAGTTGATTTTAACAGTATGAGGTGAAGAAAAATGATTGCTCAAAATTCTTAATAAATCTATAAATTTTTAATAAATATGGAACTTTTCAAATAAAAAAAACTTACAGATTTCATGTGATTTCCCCCCAAATGGCCCAAAATGTGCAGTGTTTTTCCTAAAGCTTCTGCTATACACAATAAACAGACTAATTGCGGGGCTCTCTTCAGCAGTGAAAAATATATATATTTTTATAAGACATACCTTTACTTATTCTTGAGCAGATTCCCGGGGTGAAAATGTTACATTATTTCAATCAGAATTTAACATTTTGAGTAGAAGTAGGACTAGTCTTTGACTTCATTCTCTCCTAAATAGTGAGTCAAATTTTCAAGCTAGCACTACCTTTTACCTAAGACCAGATATGGGACACTTTGTACAGTGCATTTTTTGCAGCGTGAGAGATCATATGTGATTTTAAGAACACAATCTCTAAAATAAAAACTGGCCTAAGTTTGACCAGTAAATAGTGCCTTGGTTTAAATTGCGATATTGTCACAAAGCAGTCATCACTTTTGTCTGTTCTTGCTACTCTAACACTGGTTAATTGTAGCCTCCCTTTTCTCTGCCTCTCATGAATATTGGCACCAGGCTCATAGCTCATTGCGTTTTTACAGGCGTGACCATTTCAGCTGCGGATATCAAGTCTTAATTGGACAAGCCTATGGAGATATGCAGCCGAGAGTGTGCCTCTGCATCACTTTGTTCGATTTAGATGAAGATGAAGGAGTGGATTTTCTTACGGTTGTTGTAGCGTCTTTGCGTCTCCTTGTGCGTGCAATTAATTACCGTCAGAGTGTTTTCTTGACACTTTATTAGGTATACCTAATACTGTGGCACCCGGTCTGATCTTCTGCTTCTGTAGCCCGCCTGCTTTTCTGATCACTCCCAATCAGTAAGGCATTTTTCACCCTCAAAAAACTGACACTCACTGGGTATTTTATCTTTTTGAAGCTATTCGCTGTAAACCCTACACATGGCTGTACGTAAAAATCCCAGCAGATTGTCAAAGTCCATCTGGCACCAACAACTACACCGTATTCAAAGTGACTTAAATCCACATTCTTTTTCATTTAGATGCGTACACTCGCCTCATAGGTGCATGAATAAACCCAGCGTGATAGGCAGATTCCTATTTGTAGTTCCAGGCAGGTAAACCGGTCTACCTAATAAAGTAGCCAGTGTATGTTTAAATCCACTGAGCAGATTTCATGTTTGAACAACGCCATACCATACTCTGTTTTGCTAATGTTGCAAGCCTCCAAAGCAACTAATGGACCATGTGATCACACCGCCTATACCTTGTTGCTGTGGTAACACATCAAATCAGACTGAACTTAAAACAGTCAGTGCCTTAAAGGGGATCGATACTGGCCATAGATCAAGGTGCGTCTAATGTCGTCCAGTGGAGTTTTCTCAGACGCCTCATTGCTAACCTGTCTGTCACAATTGATGTTGGCAGTACCGTGTTATGTGGAAGATAGATGCAGCTGTTAATTGCTTTTTAATTTATTGAGTGTGTGCACAAGATAAAAATGACTCATTGATTTTACCTAACAGCTTTTTAGAGTTTGCATCACTCCCAGGCTCCAGAGTCCCCCGCTCAGAGGAAGCAATTATGGGCCTAATGGGCAAAAAAGAGGTGTGCTGTAGCATTCAAGAGACTTTTATAGAGTGTACACGCTTGCAATAGTTTGGCCATACCTAGCAATGGTAAAGTTACAGGCCTGGATTGAAAGCCTTTACCCTTAAAAAATCAGGGGTAAAGGCTCTATGGCTCACAAATGACAAAAAATAAGCTACAATTTTTTCTTTTTACTGACCCCTTATGGCTTGAATTAATTATTTGGCCCTATCTGACAATGGTAAAGAATCCTTCAAAAGTCCTGGATCCAGTTGGTGCTCTGGATCCACATCTTAAAGAAATCATCTTGGCCAGTTTCTTGACTAAAAACATCGGCAAAATCCAGTGATTACCTTTTAGTTGTTTTGCTAATTGTCTAGCAAAAAACACCAGTAACCTGCAGAGAACTTACCCACACGTCCCACTTTTGGACCCGCACCCACCAGTTAACAATGAAGGGAATTAGCCAAAGCAAAATTCAAAACACAAATTGGCCATATTTCATTTGCATTTAGCAGCAGCTGTTTCTGGTTGTAGATTCAGTTAGCCAAGTAAATTAAATTACAGCCAAGCAGAACTTGTAACATCTTGTAGAGAATTCACAATTGTGCACACAGTCCCTACCTTTTGAACTGACAGCCTAAGCCTATTCTCCACAAAGCAGTGTAGTGTAGTCTGTCATCTTTATATTATTGTTTCCCACTGTAAAAGGATGGCTGGTCGACATCAAATGGTAATTAAATGAAATATAGAAAAAGCCATTCCTAGCTTTTCTGTTGTGCTTAGCAGTAAACAAAGCTCTTCTTAATCCCCGCTTTTGTTTGTCAGCAGATAAAAGCGAAGTTAATGCATTAAAAAGTTTTATATGCCTATTGTTTAGTTTGGCTGTATCCTGAGTGATTCATCGGAGGTAATGTTTTCGGTCGTGTTCGTGCGTGTGTGCGTGTGTGCATGTGTGTGTGTGCATGTGCGTGTCTGTTTGAAACTTTGTGCAAAAATACTGAACGGATGTGGATGAAATGTTTAGGGAAGGTCAGGGATGACAGAAGGAAGAAGTGATTAGATTTTGATTTTGATTTAGATTGACACAGATTAATCTCGCTACTGTTTTGGCCGACATCCTCCCCTGTTTGACAGTGCAGTGCGTGCATTCAGAGTGAGCAGCAGAGAATGCATGGAGACTCAATTACAATAAACGTAAAGGCATACTACAGACGTGATTTGACAAAAAATGGTCTTATATTTGCAGAGATATAGCTGATTCAGTATACGCACTAATATATAATATATTAATATATTTGGACTTTTTCCACCCGAAATACATGTCCCACAATGCACTGCACACATGCCTCTGAAAACATATGAGAGTTATGTGGGACGAACAGACTCCCTCGTCCTACCTAAAACAATGCCCAACTCCGTGATCAGCTTAAAAGCTCAACACTGATTGGACAGTGTGAGCAACTTCTATGTGATAAAAATGAACAGATTCACCACAGAAGTTGTCTTACTGATGCCCAGCTTGACCGCAAATGTTAATGAACTCACAGCTAATAAAAAAGAATAGCCAAATCCTCCTCAGCCTCATACAGACAGATGATTGGTACAACTGAAACTATGTATTGTATTTACATTGAAATGTATCTGTTTTGTATTTCTTTAAACTGTTGCTGTTCATTACCTGTACAAAAAAAGAGGGGTTAATTTGTATCTCTGTTTTAAATCATTTTTGAGTTTGAGACCCCTGCCGTAGACCGTCATTACTAAACATCTGCGCATCATTGTACACGTTGTCACTTTGAAGTTTACCTGAAACCCACTGAAAAGACTCACACGCACGACTCAACGAGGCAGGTAAGTACAAACTTTACTTGGATACCAATGGTAGTACACGTAGAGAAAAAAGCACCAAAAATAAGATGAACTGGAACATGGACAGGGGAAGACCAAGACTAAATACCCCAGGAGAGGGAAGACACAGGTCCAAAACATTAGGGCGGGGCCAGAAATCACCGAGGCAGGAACAGACAAGGGCAGGAAGTAACTCAAGACAAATGGCAAAATAAAACAAGAAATATGCAAAACAACAGGACTGTCACATATCCCTGACATGACCTTCTTAAGCTGCAGTAGTTTGTGTAGTGGGGTGAAGCAGAGACTGGTCAAATAGTATCTGGTGATGACTTGATCACAAAAGAACATGGGTATTATATTATATAGTTTACTGTAGATTTCTAATAAGAACAGACAATGGTCTGCAAAAATGATGAGTAGTACCAATCCCTCATGTTATCTCTTTAATATCCAACATTTATGCAATATAATCTTTGAAGCCGACTAAACTTCGGCTTAGGCTGTTGGTATGGTTGTCATACATGTAGCTTTTTATCCAGTTTAAGATATGAAGATTCTTTCATCTGAAGCCCAAATTCATTTTCCTTTACTCCATGCATGCTGATAGCCGCTGGTTCCTTATCTATGGCACATGCAGTGAACCATGAACTGATCAAAAAAACATGCAAGACTTCTTCCCGTGCATGCTTTGAAATGAGCCCCATCAATAAACATCAGAGGAGATCGGTGCAAGGTCAAGATCTCGATTTATAAAATGGTGGAATGTAGAGCGGCAAATAGTCCTGGCTTAAACTGGGCTGGCTATATCGAATGCATGAAGATTCCAGGGCTTTTGATTGGACTGCTCAAAATATCAAAGGGTTTGGTGGCAAAATGTGTGTCCCCCACAAGAGCTTGACTTGAGAGCGTGAAAAATAGGGCTTACAACTGCAATAAAATATTCAGAAAAACATGCAGAGGCTGGCAAGGCAGTAAAGTAAACAGTTTTTTTATTTGTAGTAGTAGTAGGATGGCTCATGAATCAAAAGTGGAGACCACATTGGAGAGATATGAGAACTGAAGACAGTGTAGACCAAGATTGAAAATGGGAGGATTATTATTTTTTCCTTATACTTGATGTGTTTTGGTTGCAGAGGAAAAGAGTCAATTCCAGCTACTTTGGGCCTGAGGTGGGGCTCAACCCGGGGAACTTGCTAAGACACATACTGTACATGAACATATGATTACATTCACATTCATTCACTGTGAACTGGTTAGGTTCACATGCAAATGAACAAAACTGTCATATGCATGTCTTTGGATTGTGGGAAAACAGGTTAGGTTGTGTTCCCGAGGTTGTGGGTGACTGGAACCTATTCCAGAAACTATGGGCCTTTTAGGCAGGGTACATCAAGACAGAAATGCTATAATCAGCCGAGAATGAAACCAAACACGCATTCTTGTGTCAATAGGCTACTACATTCATGGTATATCAATGTTTAGTCATGTATCACACCTTATCATTAGTGGCAGATTAAAACTATTATAATTAGTCACTAAAGTATAGGACACATTCAATACAAAATCATGTTTTTTGCCATTAGCCTGTGGAGCTTAAATGTATATTATTATTATTATTATTATTATTTTTGATTGATTATACCTGATGCACTCTTCTATTTTTCACACTGCTCATCCTGTGAACTAGCATGTGCTGAAGACTCTTTCTCCCTGTTTAGACATTGAATTTAGTTATGTGCATATTTAGTTAAAAGATTGATCCTGTTTTGTGATAAAAGCTGTCATCTATGCCTGCTGTATCAGTGGTAATAGGATTGTCTACACACTGGCAGATGTCTGTACATTTTCGAAGCCCTGAAGCATTTGTAAATGTTTTATTCAAGCTGCTTCACACTACCGCAGCAGCAGAAACGAGACTGAAAATCTGCATAGGATTTCATTTACACTGCAAATATGCACACAGGTTGACTGGGAAACATATTAGTATCCTGAAAAAAGATCTGTTTCAAACAACTGGTACGATTTTTAAGATTTACCCAGATCACGTAAGATAAAGGCACAATTCATATCCAGGGCAATTGAAAGTGCTTTATAGAAATAAAAGTCAAGTTAAAAATTCAATTAGGAAACAATC
Organism: Philypnodon macrostomus; assembly: GCA_036025475.1. Taxonomy (NCBI): domain Eukaryota; kingdom Metazoa; phylum Chordata; class Actinopteri; order Gobiiformes; family Eleotridae; genus Philypnodon; species Philypnodon macrostomus. The sequence goes on from JAVQKC010169715.1 coordinate 10,529, forward strand.
AATAAAAATAACATTAAGAAACAGTTTAAAATGAATAATTAAAAAAGAGTAGAGTGCCGATAAAAGACACATTCAGTGTCATATTCTCAGCTAAACCTGGACTTAAACATTGTGAGAGAAGAGGCAGGCCCAACATCTTCAGGAAGACTATTCCAGATTTTAGCTCCATAAAACTGAAACTTCACCGTGTTTAGTCCTGACTTTGGGCACCAACAGAAGACCTGTACCTGATGTTCTCAGGATCCGAGATGGTTCGTATGGGACCAACACGTCAGAGATGTACTTTGGTGCTAAGCCATGGAGAGACTTCTACACAAGCAGAGCTATATATAAGTCTATTCTCTGAGCGACAGGAAGCCAGTGCAGAGACTTGAGAACAAGACTAATATGGTCGTACTTCCTGGTTTTAGTCAGGACTCGAGCAGCAGCGTTCTGGATGTACTGCAGCTGTCTTGTGTGCATATGCAGTCTCACCTTCACACAAATGTTATGCAAGTAGAGTTTCGTTCACTTTTGGTAAGCTTTGAGATCAACAGCCAGTGGAAACTTTCCCTACTGAAAATGATTCTTGCAGGGACTTGCTGTACTGCACCTTTAACTTAAGATGACATTAAAAACTCACTATGGAAATGAAATATCTAATTGTGATATGAACAGTGCCATGATCATGCACTCATTGCACTTAATGATGCTCATTTTTGATTGATTCAACACTCACGGCAGTATTCATTTTAATTAAAAAAGGGAACAAAATAGTAGTAACGTATTTTCTGGACTATAAGTGGCACTTTTTTCATAGTTTGTCTGGTCCTGTGACTTATAGATCAAAATATATATTATATATGGTTCGCAAACATTTACTTTCACACCACCATTTTAAAATGCAGACGATCAGACCTTCTGTGAAGTGCTCACTGCCGTCGCCGTGAAAACGGGGGCATGTCTCAGGACGAGAGAGTTGTTTTGGTTTCATGTGGAGAAATGCTTCAACTTTAAAAGCTTGTTTTGTGTCTGTAGACGTCTGGGATGTGTGTCTGTAGATGTCTGTGATGTGTGTCTGTAGATGTCTGTGATGTGTGTCTGTAGATGTCAGCGCAGGTGTGTCTGGAGACGTCTGTGATGTGTGTCTGTAGATGTCAGCGCAGGTGTGTCTGGAGACGTCTGCGCAGGTGTGTCTGTTCTTGGTTTTGGATTTTGTAAAGTGTGACATATATGTTTGTTTCCTCTTTCTTGACACATTTTTTTTATTTATACTCCTGAGCGACTTATTGTCCGGAAAATACGGTAAAAGCATTAAGATGAACATTGGATTGGAAGTACATTCAATTTGTTTTACCTAGATGTTACCTAACTAAAATTGCAATGCAGATGACTTGTGAAATTTACATATTGTATACAGCTACCATCTTGGCATCATACAAAGCACGTAGCCATCGTCTCCACTGGTGTCTCAACCGTAAAGCTGTCAAGTGCACTGCCTACTGCCTACTATACACAATGCAAATGGAAACCTGTCAGCAAATGGCTTGCATACTGCTGATAGCATAGTATGGAGGCTGACTGTATGGGAGCAAGGGGATAGGATTATAAACAGCATGAAGCGCTCTCCGAAAGGGCTCACACAGGAAGCGATCGATGATAGAAAGTGTTTTTGATCTTGGTCCAGCCCTCGCGGCCCAAGGCACAAAGGGGCTTTCATTCACTCAGATCAGGGATGGGTCGGACCTAAAAGTACCATGCATTAACTTTTTAGTCCACTTTCTAATTTTTAAAAAGGGCTTTGATATTTTTTTACGGCCTACATGCTGCGCCAGCGAATCACTTGAGTGAATATAAATTTTAGAACTGGTGAAATTATTATATGTGTTTTTGGCCCGCTGATTCTGTAATGTTAGAGGATACAAAGTTGAGTAGACAGAATTTATCTTGGGTATAGTCTTGTCCATAAACTCGGTGATGTCAAGCCGCTCACCTCAGCCAGGGCAACTGGATGGGGCCTAAGATCTGAAAAAGGGACTCCATAATGACATTAAAACTCTGTATATTATTTGGGCTATCATGTTTTTATAGGGCTTTAGAGAGTTGCTTTTTCATTATTTTAGTTTTTCAGTGCCTATTATAAAAAAAACCCAACAATATTTACTTACTTATTTACTTACTTTGACACAGGACCTAGTAATATGGAAAAGTGTAGCCTATTTATATAATTTTGCAGGGATTTTTTCAAGTTGAATAACATTGTCTTACTGAACTTACTGAAATATCCAAAGTCTAAGGGAGCCATTTGGAAAATCTGTTCTGGAGCCTCTCTGAATTATGTTACGCCGCACTGTCTTTGTTTATTGGTCCCAGTAGAACCAGTGAGGGTGAAATGGGTCAGCTACTAACCAGAAAAATGATAATGGTTCAATGGTTGCCTGCTTCATACTGCTGTGTGCAAGATACTTTACCAACCTTGCCCGTGTATGAATCTTATTATTGTGGTGTGTTTGGTTGTGGTCGGAAAGACCGTTGAAGTGATATAGCTTCCTGTGACTGTAAAAAATATTTACTGGTCCTCATATTACCATTAGGGGCATATAATTGAGCTTTTTATCTTCCTTATTTTACAGTATACTGGCTCCATCCATTAAGCTTAATTTGATATTTTTATGCATTTCTTTGGGTAAGCATCTCAGTGTGGCTTTAGAACTTGGGTTTTGATCCAATTGAAAAGCTTCTAAATAGGGGTGTGCATTATGATGATAAAAGAAAATCTGCTAATTGATTGAAAATATGGTTGAGTCGTGCTACAGTGCATTCATTTATGCTCTGCTCTTCAACATTTTACAGTAACAATGCCAGTGTCCATATTCATTAGAAAAGAAAATATGAAGTAATATTATGGTAGTATTATGGTGAACATTGAATTGGATAGACATTGATGGCAGGAGTCTACTGTGTACGGCAACGTGAACTAAGATTGTGAAATCATGATATTATATTTCTACCATATCGCCCACCCTTACTTGTAAAGCTATGCTAAATAACCCTAATAAGATAAATTAATTTGATGCAATGGTACAAACATGCCCAGTGTCTCTGCTGCAGTGGGCCCAGTCTTTGTCAGTGTGGCTGTTATCTGGGTCAGGGCCATGTGAAAGTCTGTCACAGTGTTTGACTCTAACCACAGAGCGTTTCCCCCGGTGGGGCAGTTTGTTTGGGCAGGTGTGAACACAAACAACTGCACTGAGACCATTTAAAGACAGGGCAGGATTTTCACCGAGATTGTACAGAGATCTAAAGCCTGAAGTATAAACAAAGATCGAATCTCAATAGTAATTAGCGATTCAAAAAGGCTGCAGTTTACCAGTTTTTGAGTCAATATAATCACTAAATTAGTTAGGGTGAATGAAGTTCTTTTGGTGAAAAAACAGCCTTGACTACATTGACCTGTTGTCTCTGTTCCTGAAAGTTTCGGGTCAAATCATGTGTAACATAACAGGCTTTTTCAAAATGTTGAGAGCTCCAAACTAATGCAGACCTGGTGTTTTTTTGAGTTTGAACTTGTGTTTGTGCTATTCTCTGATACTAATGTGAAAGCTCTTTAGGGAAAAAAACAGACTGCTTTACAATAGGGGGGTTTAAAGATGTCATTGTCCAATTTAGGCTGTGTATAACATGCATAACTGATACCTCTGTTGTAACCCTACCACCATTTAAAAAGACACAGAAGTTATTCAGGTATTTTAGCTGGACTGCACTGAAATAGGGCATTGCCTCACCTCAGGCTAAATCAAAGACACCACCTACAACTTCTGTAGTTTCCAATTTCACTGTGGCTTCCCCAAAGAGGCTCCTATACTAACCGGAAGACAATCAGCACCTGATCAATACATGGGGCCAATGATACGCTCCCCTCTGTCACCTGAAATAAATGCACACAGTCCAGTCCTATAGAGCACTATCCAGGACGTAGAGAGCTATCGTAACGGGACAACCTAATACGCTTCATGTCAGTAGAGCAGGGAGTAACATTGATCCAGGCGGCACCACTTAATGGAGCTATGGCCAACTGTGCTTATGCTGCCCACGTCTATATGGGGGAAGTGCTGAGGAGGCGCGATACAAGAAGAGTCTAAGAGGAAAACACACTTTGATTTCAACTTATGTGAGATATAGAACCTTTTAAAAGTTTTTAAACAGGACGTTGGAGAAATGGAGAAATTAGCATTAGCCACAAATATGAGAAATCAAGATAGTTTTGACAAATGACAACCACTCTGCTACATGTAGGTGAAGTCAGAGCCTGGTTAGGAAACATTAGTGAATGCACCTCACATTGTATGTTTATTTAATGTACATGTTAGTAACAGTTAGACTTTTTGCTGGACAAGTCCTTTTAGAAATGCGTTTTATTGTATTATATAGAACTATTCTATCCCTCAGCACAAATCCTACTTTTTTGTAACTCACTTTTGCCTACAGCTCTCAAATCCTCTATGATTGTATTATAAAGTGGCAGTTCACACAATAAGCACGTTGGCATCCAACCCTCAACTATCTGGTTAAGCTGATCCTCTCCTGAGTGATTGTGATTCATTATCTTAGCCTCAACTTTGCCCTAGATGTAGTTCCTCAAGCATGTTATTATATCATTGATTTAGTAAACGATCTTGTGAATGGCCCTCAAAACCAATATTACCCATGAATCACAGTAAAACATTAACTTATAGATACAGAACTACAATATCTAATGTCATATCTTGGCCAGCAAAAGCTAGGCTAATGAGCAATTAATCAATTGCTTGATGGTCACAGCAGTGGCTCTATCTGCATTCACTTACATTTGATTTATTGATTTATTTTCCCATTAAGATTTGATGACCACTGGATCCTTAGTTTTATTCAAGTTATGCTTGACTTGATGCCAAATATTGGCAAGCACCATAAAAACAAAAGTTGCAATATCCACTTTCATTCAAGCCCTCATTTTCGGTTTACTATTTAAACCTCATGCGAACATATATTACCATCCAATGGTATACCAACCATCCAACTATACTGTATAACTATTAGACAGCATGTTCTATAGCAGGGGTCATCAATTAAAATTCACTGAGTCCAAATTTGGAAAAATGAAATTAAATGAAAGTGAAGGTCCGGTGTTTCAATAAACAGCATTTACATAAACAAATAATTGTAGAATGCAACTAAGAGGTGAACTAACTAACTAAATAATACAGAAAGAAATATATTAAATAATAGACCTAAATAAATATTTTTTATTAAATAGCCTAAATAATTTTGTTTTGAGGGGTCTAGATCTGCCCTCTGCTAGAGCGCAGAGCTCCTTATCAGTCCTCTTTCCATTTTCTTCCTCCTGTCTGTGCAGTGTGTACCTGCTGCGGGCGACCCATAAAATCCACAGCGAGCGAGTGTTTTCCTGTATGACTGAATGCACAGTTCTGATTGGCTGAGTTGCACCACATGTGGCACTCTGCTTCAGTGGAGGGGCGCTCTGCTTTGCCCCTGGAGAAGCTGTGCCCATTAAAATTGAAACGCCTTGGACAGAACATATCAATACTCATTGTTCTAAATCAAAGACAGGCTTATGTCTGGACAGAACGGGTCTGGTCCGTGGTCAGCCTATTAGTGGCCTAGGCCCTATAGCATTAAAAGCAACACTTATTCTTCCAACTCAAGGTTCTCTGCTCTTTAATACTTTGAAAAATTTGTCCCTGTTCGCACAATCATCATCAGTAACCGTACATTCGAAACATTGTGTTCATCAATGTCTCTTTGGAATTAAATACATTCTTGGTGCTAACATTCACAAGTGAAAACTTTACACCAACTTACTAAAACATCCCAAGGATTTTTTATTTGCAAAACTCTTTCTTCCTTTTATTTAACTACAGCTGAGTCATCTACCATTTGGTCCAGGTACAATACAATGTAACAACTACTGTGAACCATAGTCAATATTAAGAGGTAAATAGACTTGTTTAAATGACTCACACTTATCAAATTGCTCAAATTATTTCTGAAATTTTGAAGCACCAATAAAAGAAAAGAAAAAACATTCAGCTGTGAACATTTTTGGTGGGCTATCATCCCATGTGTTTTATGTAAAGGTAAAGAAACTAAGAAATCATCATTGAAATAACTGAATGCATTAATTATTCTGTAAATTACAAGATATACTCTAAAGTCTATAGGGTTTTTTTAAACCTGACTTAAAACATAGACAACTTGGGCTATATGTGGACTGGAGACTACTGTTTTCTAAATATAATGTGATTAGGCATGATCTAGTCCTAGTTTGAGCTACGTTTGGTCCTGATTTAGTAACACTTCAGTCCTCATGCAACCTGGTGTTCATCCCAGTTCTACCCTGGTTTAGACTAATAGTTAGAACATTCAACTATTCAAAATGCATTTGTATTCTTCAGTATAGATCAGTTATAGAGAGAAATCAATAGAACATTTAGTTATTTGTGTGAGTGTCTTAAATCTGTGCATTTGCCGTGTGTCTGTGTCAGTCAACCCTGCGGATGTTGTCCAATACTGACATTAATTTAATGTATTAGTTTAGTTATTTATTTGAAAATGACTATCTGACCTTTTTACTCATGAGCTTCTACACCTAATACCACTCCACAGTTGCTATCATCATCCCATTTGCCCGAGTGCACCATGCAGCTAATTTCTTGCTGCATAAATTAAATCAAGTCCTCGACCTTGAAACGGCTGGCATCTGTTTCTCTTGTTTTTCTAAACGCCATGCCTCTTCGGTTGGAGTCGTCAACTTCTAATTCATCATTCAAAGAGCGCACTCGTACACATACACACACACACACACACACATAAAGTCACACACACACATAAAGTCACACACACACACACACAGACCTCTTTGTGCCCAGAGCAGCGTCTGCGATGCTGATGAATGAGAAAACGGGTTATGGAAATGACATTCTTTAAGGATTTCTAATTAATGACCGACAGATAAACTTTGTTGCTGGCTTGTGTAACTGTGTTAACAAGTGTAGCTCTAATAGCATTTCCCCATTATTTCAACACTTGGCTTTGTATGGAATTAATTAAGCGACTCATCGAGACCATCATCATTTTATTTATTGTATTTGAATAATTAGACCCTATTATGTGTTTTCAATAGATTTTGGGTCTTCAGTGATTGAGATGCTGGTGGAGAGAAAAGGTCTTGAAAGCCCAGAGCAAGTGTGAATACAGACTATATTTCTCTACAGGATTTACTGGAGATTTAGACTTATTTTCATGTTAAACAGTATTATACAGAAATATAATAGGTGAGTTAAGCTTGGATGCATCTACATAAACAGCAATGGAGCGCAACAGTAAATTTACCATTATGTTTAAAGGCTTTATGAATCAGCTATGGGTTAACTTGAAACCATATCACATTTTATATCTATTAAAAATATTAGGGATGCATTTCTTGGCCGATACCTATTAATTACCACTTACTTAAGACTGCTTTAAATGTATTTATTAATCCATCAGTTAGACCTCTCCAGTTATCTGTTCTTTCTCTGACTGTTTCTGACCCTAAATATTAGAAATTATCAGTCAACTGTACAGGCCGATACCGATATTACGGTAATCAAAATTGTAAATATCGGCCGATATCGTTATTGAGCCGATATATCTGTGCGTCATTAAAAATGATATATTTGAACGTATAAAAAAGAAGATCGTACCTCTCTATACATCCCTACGTATCGGTGTGTTAAAGGTTACAAGTAGCCGACTAGCCTTTGTAAAGCCTCTTGTTACGGTTCATAGATTTTTCAAAAAGTCGATGGGGAAAATGAATGAGAAATTTTGCAGTACATAGCTCATCACAGACTGATCCTAGGCCAGGACAAGATAAAGACTCTTCTTAAAATCTAAAAAATAGAGTTCCAAACTGCATCCAGCATGGTTGATCATCTCTCTATCAGAAATATATTATGTAAAAAAGTACTTTACAAAATAACAGGTTTTTCTCATCAGCTTTTCAGGAAGAGGACTTTATATTCTGCTACTGACATGCATTAACTCCACTACCATTCATGCCTTGTCCACATAATTGGGTTGATTTCTGGCAACCGGTGACAGTGATGCAGTTTTAATTGAACTCCATTTTAAAACGACACTGGTGTAAAGCTGTATTCACATGGGAGCAGTGTCTCTGGAGAACCTCCTGCAATTTACAAATTATCATCTCAAATTGGGCCTCGACTCACATTCACTGACATTATTCTGGGTTTTTAACAAACGCTATGCTTCTTGTTCTGCTTTACTCTCTTTTGTGTGAACTGACAGCTCTCAACAGTAACGATACCTCACGCGATAATTAAAAAACTAATTGCCGGATCAGTTTCAACATTTGCACACAGGTACATCATAAAGATACAGAGTTTAGTACTCCTACGATTAATGACAATTAAATAATCTACAAATTAATGCCTTGATGCACTTTAATTGAGCCAATGATCCTGCTGAACGTAAACGAAATCGCATGAATATTGTATATTTACTGTACATATGCAAATTATAGAGGTCAAATAAAGAATGCCTCAATAGCGCCCCCATGTTTATGACCCCTATGGGACCCTGGACACACTTACTTTGGCAGAGAGCAATTGGTACAATGATTCTCCACATTGTACCCAACATAAAATATCATTATGGCCCCAGCCTACAACAAACAGGAAGTCGGCCATTTTGATGAGAAAGGGTCTAAAGATACTTCACCCACAAGCCCATGTATGAATGTGTCGAGTATGAGTGTGATTGCTGGTGGTCGGTGAGACCGTTGGCGCATATAGGTAGCCATGTCTCTGTCAGTAAGCCCGAGGCCAGCTATGGCTACAGTAGTAGCTTACACCACCGGGTGTCGAGAATGAATGAATAATGCAATGTAAAGCGCTTTGGGTATCTAAAAAAGGTGCTATATAAATCCAATGCATTATCTAAACCCAGATCGACACTAGACCACTCTACAGACCACTCAGGCGCCTTTTGTATAGATTTCAATTCAACACTGAACACTTGTGTTACTTTAATGATTTTTAGTCCCAGCAGTCTAACCCCATAAAAATGAGTTAGACTTTTGTAGACAAGAACTACAGTATACAGTTTTTACAGTTAGGTAAAATACATTGTAACTGTAGCTTGCTTATTTTCTAATTTATTCTTGGCTGTATAAGAAATATTTAGTAGACAGAAACATTGCATAAACATCACATCTTAAATTGAGCTTTAGTTAGTAAAATAATGTGACTTTCCAAAATGCACTCAGCTAGAGGCCACAGACTCAGATCATTGTGAGGATAAACAAATCAATCACATAAAGCTGTACAGAGTTGACACTGAGTTTATAAAATTACTTTCAAATCTCCAGAACATGCCCTGAGATATGTACACACTGAATATTTTTTATCGGCTTCTATCTCTTGGTTCAGCGCAAGTTACTCACTGGCCGCTTTATTGGGTAGATCTTTTACCTATATATATTGGCAGACCGGACAGGGTGAATATACCAGTGAATATACCAGTGAATACACCAGACCGGACAGGGTGAATATACCAGTGAATATACCAGTGAATACACCAGACCGGACAGGGTGAATATACCAGTGAATATACCACCCAGTATGGTCTCGCTATAGCTCTCCTGCTTTATGTGTAGTCATCCTGTGTGTTCAGAGATATGCAGAGCTTGATCTAACAAGGAGTTATGTATGGTATAGTGGTATCGTTCTATAATGTCAAACCAGTCACCCACAGAACTGGTTCTGAGACATGGTTGTATGTAAAGTAGATTACTGAAAGGTCAGGCTTGTCTTGAGCAAATGTGTATTTCTAAATCCACTTGTGGCAGGCTTATTGTATATTTGAGCAGTTAAATAGGTCTACCTAATAAAGTGGCCAGTCATTGTATTGTGCCTTAATGCTGGCACCCCTGACAAACAACAACTAGGCTGTCATACCCAACAACAAGGTGTATATCGGCGAAACGCCCCCCATACATCTGCCACAACTGGCACCAACGGGCACCTTAATCAGATCGTGTGATTTTTAAAGGTTTTCTTTTGTTAACGAGCAATTAAGGGGACCCACCCCAAATCATGACATGGGAATATGTGAATTGGTGTGAAATTTTGCAGATTTGTCTTTGACAAAATCCATTGGGGATGCAAATAGGTCTACCTAATAAAGTTCGTTTACTGCCAAATGATAACAAATACTTTAATTGGATTGAAATTTAGCAGGTTTGACTAAATCTCATTGGCTTGATGCAATGTGATGACCTTATAAAGTGGCCAGTCTCTCTATTGTTCAATAGCTTTGGCAGCCCTGACACACAAAATAACAATAATCCATGCCCCCATGACACAGGCTTGGTGCCAGTATGAACTAAACCACAGGATCCTATCACCCACTGGGACCCCTATAGAGCTAACTCAGCACTTCCTGGTAAATGTGTCAGCATCATCCCGCCCCGACAAAAAGAAATACTGTTGTCGCTCCTTCACTGTCTCCATGGTGGATCAAATTCTCTTCCACCACACGCTGCCAACGTCTAGTCTTTATAGTGCTTTCTTTGCGGCTCTGAGATAGATAGGTAACAGTAAAAAGTAAAAAAAAACAAAAAAAAACACTTTTCCGATCTGATATGACTGTTCGCGTGGAGCTGCCTGTAACTGTGTAGTATAACACTTCACATAATGATTGTGATTGTCAGGCCGTTACAAGCTGAGTGCATGTATGTGTATGTATACATCAGTATACTCCGCCCTTGATATTGAGTCAGTCAACGAGAAACCAGACTGACATCTTTGTATAGAATTTCAACCTCAAAGAGCCTCAAAAGCCTGTTGAAAATCACTTTGTGTTTCTTGCGAGGCTTGTCCTGAGACGTCCAGAGACAGAGACACTGGGTTGGATACCTGTTTTTTTGGGGTGTTTTTTGATACTAAAGGAGCTTCATTCACCCCACAACGATTCATTTCGTAAAAAGTTGTAATCTCCTTTAATACCTCTAATGATACCACAGTATAGTATGTGGTCCACTGTCCATAGATCTGTAAATTGTTGAATCTAAAATGTCTATAGTAATTGAATGTGAATGTGCCCAAAGTTGCCTGTATATGCTCCAGCCTCTAAAGATAATGCATAAAAGATGATAGAATCCATCCGTCTTCTTTCACTCGAAGCAAATATTCAGAGACTTCCCCCTCCCCAGACACTTTCTTCTGCTCTTGTGGTGATTTGAGCCTTTTTAGTCACTCTACATGGACTAAAAACATCGGCTGCACAGTTCTCAAACAAATTGCTCTCTGGCCTTCAGTCATCGGGCTCCACACTCACAACAGTAACTACAGACCAGACACTTCAAACTGAAGCAGTACTTAAAAGGAATGTGAATGTGAATACTTAGTCATCACAGTCTATAACATAATGTGCTGGTAGACGGCCAAGGCTCCAGAAGAATATCCAAAACTGAACTGGGAAGCATTGAATACTGGTAGAATATAAAGAACCGATTAGCAAATACATTTCAATCTGAAGTAAGCTGTGCCTAGAAGCATAAATTGACACCATTGGACTTCATAAGTACCAAGGCTAGAATTGTTGATGGTCAAGCTTGTATTATGCTAACTCTAATCACATACGTTTTGTTTATTATAATTGTTTAAAGGTTCAAATTTTACAAAAAAATTGTGGTTGACGAGCAAGCTGTTTGACAGAGTGATCAATGATAAAGGACAATCGGGTGTTAAATATTATACACAGAGCCCGAACAGTACAATTTTTCACTTTCATTGAGGCATCTCTATCAAAAGGTTATGTTAAAATATGAATTTGAAATAGATAGGACAGTCACAGCAAACCCACAATCAATGGCAAAATTGTAAAAAAAACAAAACAAAAAAAACAAACAAAAAGAATATTTATATACCCAATGTGATTCATGAAAAATGTTTTACAGTAATGACATATATGTAATAATGAAAGTAATGACCTAAATACAGCAGTCCACAAAGTGACCACCACTACTCTTTAGTGTAGCCCACTCAGAAAGCCCCAAATTACTGTTAATGACTGTTTATAACCTTTTATCTTACAACTCGGCCATAGTCTGGTGGTCTGAGTCATCATGACAAAGCACTCCTTGTACTTTTTTAAAACTTGTATGAAATATTTTGCCAATATCCATTCCTGACAGATAGCACTTTTTGACCTATCCCAAGGCAATTTCTCCCAAACCAAATCTTGAGAACAGATCCTTTCACTTGAATCAGGAGCAAAGGGCTATTTTTGTTTGTCCCATTACTGATGACTCATCCTTAGAAAAAATACAGGGGGGAACATAGAATCAATGTCCCGTGAGATTATAGTCTGACATTTTTTGGGAGTCTAGTCGGGCGTTCGTCAGCTTGACAATGTCCGACAACAACTCTAAAGGGAGTTGGCTTCCAAAAATCAATAGGTCACTATTTAAACTATTTTAAATCATTATGTTGTTCCGGTTTTTCCAAACATAGTCTTTACATGAGATGGCCTCTTAATTGGCTTCAGGGACTAGTTATTTTAGAAATGCTTTGGCTTATACAACAGGAAATCAATATGGTGGATTAACACTAGACTAAAATGAAATGCTGGTAGGTTTTAATGGCTACTAACACATGCAATTCAATTAGTCACTTTTTCAGATTGTTCACATATTTTGACATATACTATAGGCCTGACTATCTGCTGCTATGTCTACATATCCCCTGTAATTCCCGGTAAACCCGGTAATGATCACAAAATTAACAATGCTTAAAAGTTCATTTTCAGTGGCTGTTGTTTCAAGTGAATTGTAACATCAAATTATAAAAGTTCATTGGCTTATCACATAAAACAACATTTCAACATGACTGTTAAAGTGATACGTCTAAAAAAATCTACACTCACTAATTCCTCTGCTTCGTGACCCTCTATCACGGTCTCACACAAACCAAGAAGTACATACACAAGCCAGGAAGTAGGAGACTAACATAGCAGAGATCTGGAGTTGAATTTTAATAGTAAAACTAGTTCTGATAAAGCTGTGAATTTTGTGAAATAAAACATCAGCTCCCTCATATTATTCCTGATAGATTCTAGTCAACCAATCAGAGTGCTCCTGTCCTGTGGAAGCATGTGATTGGTTAAACAGTTCCTTCCCTCGCTCTAAAAACAAAAACCGTTATAACTCAGCCCTCAGGTGACCTCAAACTCACATTTCCTTTCCAGATGACTTCTGTAATGCTGTACTAATAACCTAACAATAATAATAACTAATAATCATCTTTACCAGAATTCAAGGAAAAATAAGTCAGCTAGTGCAGCTTTAAATTAAATTGGCTAGTAAATTCCTAAATGGCTAGTAACTTTTGAATACCAGTAGTCTGGGTGGCCAGTGAGCAATAGTAATAGGTTTATGTCCTGGTGGGAAGTAAACATTTTGTCCTTGATGTTAATCTTGATTTGAGTAATTTTGATCAGTTTACATTTATTATGTTATTAGGTCTAGATTATTTGACTTGTTACACAATATGATGACGGATTTCAAACAAAACTAGGCCTGTGCTGTCGTCCCCGACAGCAAGGTGTATATCGGCGAAAACGGCCCCGTATGTCTGCCCCGTACGTCTGCCCATACGTGCTACAACTGTTACCAATGGGACCTTAAT
>JAVQKC010169726.1:0-15810 GCA_036025475.1 Philypnodon macrostomus
CATACATACATACATACATACATACATACATACATACATACATACATACATATACACACTCTGTATTTTGTACTGCAAACAAAAACTCTATATACATATATATTAATGTCATATCAGCATGTAGGTCTCTGAATACATGAGTTTAGCATGTGTACACCAGTTGTACATGTAGGATATGCCTAGTACCAACTAGGGTCCACTTCAGATATACCAAACCAAAGCTGTAGCATCGGCATGGCTAATCCGGCACTGACCCACCTTCCTCAGTTAACCACTCTGACATGGTGCCTTACCCCAGCGCCTGCTTATCTAAAGTTTCAGTTTGGAGCCAAAACACTTACAGACTTATGCATTTTTTAACAACTCAATCCATTTTTACCATTTCACATTTCACTTATCACATCGGGTTTATGTGTCAGAGAAGAAACTTTCAAATCCACCTCACTTTCACTTGCTGCCATGGCAACACCTTACACCCTTTTGACCTATAAATGACATAAAAAGTAATAGTAGCCCAAGTGATTGGAGATATTTCAGATATGTATCTATGTCTAAAAATACAAACCAAAAAGATGTAAACATGTATGATAACTACACTCGTTTTGTATATTAACTGTAAAAAGTATTTCTCCTCATGAAACCAAAACAACTAACTTCCTGAAACACACCCCCGTTGTCATGGCGACAGCTGTGACCACTTCACAGAAAGTCTGATAGTCTAAATTGTGGTGTGAAAGGAAAAGTTTGTGAACCATAAAAATTATATATATATGGATCTATAAGTCGCACAACTATGAAAAAAAGTGTGACTTATAGTTTGGAAAATACATTAGTCTTAAAGTTACCTGTAGAGCAGGAACCAGGTGAACATCACATCCGTCTCAAGCTTTTTCTGTGACTCGATCGCTTAATCCTGATTAAAAAAACTGCACCAACAACTTTAATTTGATTTCTTTACCCTTCCCTTTGTTTCCTCTTCCTAAACACTTTGAAAACAGTAATCCTTTTGCAGAGAGTCACTTTAGGTTTTTCCTCTGTCACTGTACAACTAGTTAGCACCAGCGATAGCCTGGCTATACTTTTTTCCTTAATGAAAAGTTTTAAATGATAGATCATTATTTGGGCTGTGACAGTGTAAATGCCTGATGGCTTTCACAGACAATGCATATTATTATAATGTATATAAACGTTTTGTATTAATCATGTCTTAAAAGGACATTCAATTATTTTTGTAAATATAGCAAAAAAAAATAAAATAAAAGTAAATCTCCTATTCCACCGTTAAGGGGATTTTCACTTGGGCCAAAGAAAGTAATCATATTGTTCAGTCACCCATGAGCCAGTATACAGGGCGTTAAGATATCCGATTTACACAGTAAGATTATTAAAGCAATTACTAACAAAATGATTGGGTTATGTTTGTGGATTTTCTTTCTCCATTTCTCTCACATTGAACTATTGACCATCCATTTTGAAACTGCCAGGGGATTTTTAAGTTGAAATGTACTTTATATTTCAGCGTGACACAAGATTTTGAATGCGCGGAGATGAAGTTGATAAAACAGTACATTTTATCATTTAAATCATACAACACAGTGTTTGATACAGACAGACACTAATGAAAACAAGTTTCAGCTGCTAATCAAATTTTGACATCAAAGAAAGTCATTAACAGTGGAAGTGAGATTAGACTGTCAGATCACAGCACGAAGATTAAACTGGTGGTGAATGATATTTCTGATAGTTTGATGATATCTTATCATCTTTTAAGAGTAATACTTTGAACATATGACTAAAGGCTGGTCCTGCTGAGGTCAATAAACACACAAAGACAACTTATACCTGAGCAGCTGAGGTTATTACTGGGAAATAGTGAGTTTTACAGTTCAGTTCTGAGATTTGAACGTAGACATGTAGGAAAGCGAAGGCGTGACCTGCATGATTGAAGTGCATGTTTGTGTCTGCTTTATTTCTTCACATCCAGCACTAGGCTTTATCATACTCATCATTTACTATGTTGATGCTTTTAAACCTGGTGAAAACAGGGTGTGATCCTAGTTTATTACACACAAAAATAGCTGTGAGGGATCAGTAGAAAGAGAGCTATATGGAGAGGTGGACAATATGGTAATAAAATATGAAACTGTGATATGATATATGCAAGTCATGATGATCTGCTAATTTGGGGAAAATCATTGAATATAGTGCATTCATTTATACTCTGCTTTATAATCATAATTTTCACTGTAACAGTTTAAGTATGATGATTAACATTGCAGTGGATGTATATTGAATATGTAGGTAAACAGATTCATGAAGACAGAGTTAGCAGTAACTAGAACTAAACTCGTGATAAAATCAAATTTGTCATCTGGATTTAATAAAATCATATTACTATACATTTTTAATACCCAGCCCTAAACTATACACAGTTTATTTACTTATTCTGATAGATTATTGGTAATTCCTGGATTGTGAGGGGTTATAGGGAGGGGAGAAAGATGGAACCAAGCAAAACACAACTCCAGGTGTGTTTTTGATAGATTGTATTTGATATGTAACACTGCCCATGTGTATGTGCTGAAAGACACAAAATAAGACAATATACATTCATACCTCCTCAAAATGGATTTGTGAAACAGCTCAGATTTCTTTATCTAAACATTTACTTCCTAGCATTTATTTCTCATCATAATATATCTACAGTATTACATAGTTCCCAAGGCGCATACTTCATACGTATGCTGTATATTGTGTTAAATCACATCGAGATATAGACTTTTATAGACTTTTTTTTTAGATTTATAAAAAAGGTTGCACAGTCATTCCAAAACTCCAATTCCACTAAAAACATAATAAAACGGGCTCCAAACAGTTCAGAATATTTACGCTATACAAATGCTAGAATTGCATGTTATTGGTATAATTTTATGAGATGCTAATGCAAGCAATACTTTAGCATTGCAGCATATATGATTCATTAGATGTTTAAAAAGGGATCCACATCTGCAAACTTGACTTTTCTGAGTTTTTTTTTTTAGTTATAGTTTGTAGTAATTAGTTTTATTCATGCATGTTTAAATAATCCTGAGTGTGATGAGGGAGGCAGTGACCTTCTCAGGAGCATGCTTAGTTTAAGAAACCTTGCTACTACTTCATTGTTTGCATTGGCTGGCAACGAGAAGTGGGTGTAGCCAAGAGGGGGAAAGATGGCCTTAAACAGTGCATGCATCTAACCAGATTTTTTTTTTCCAGCAGAGAGATGTGTTTTATCAAAAAGCTTACAAAAAAAAAACAATTAGTATTAACTGTTCCCACTGTGTATTCTTAATCTGTGAAGCATGGTTCCTTCCAAACATTGGCAGCAGCTCAATAAATGAGTCAGACTGAGATGAGATTACAGTATGTAGGTGTGGGATGGACTGAAGACTGAGGAGGGAATTGCAGTGATTGGATAAATGCTTTGGGAGGTCCACAGGAAGAGTCTAGACAGAACCTAATGGCATGAAAGACTAGTTACAGGTGGAAGATTCACTGTAGACAGCCTGCACAAACCACACAGGCATCAAGTCCTTAAATGCTGCTGAATAGTTGTTTTAGTAAATCAATATAATACTCCTTGGTTGTACATTGAGGTAATAAAGTGAACTAGTTCCATAGTCGAATGCATTTACCTCTACTGGGAATAGAGAATTATTAAACCAATAAATACCAAGCTTTGCTTTTGTCTTACAATTATGAAAATCTGCTCACTATACACTACAAAATCCACCAAAAACACAAATTAAAAAAAATGTAGACTATACTGCCAAAGCATTGTAATCATTTGAAAGAAAAATGTGTCTGCATATCCTCCTTGTGTTACTGTTGGTTCTCTTCATCCACTGCCTACTTCAACTGCACACATTCATGAGAATTGGTTATTAAATTACACCTGGTGAATTAATTAATGTGAGAGTTAATCGTTGTCTTTCTTTCTCTTTGTCAGACCACAGTCATGACCCACCTAAGGCCCATAGTTGCTTGGCTTAGACTTCAGTAAATGTCTCATGAAATTATTTCTGGGATCAGACAACTAAAGATGACCAAATCACTTTATTTGACCATTACTGACCTTTTTGCTAACAAATATACTTTGGTGGTGGTACAAACAAGGGAAAAAAATCCATAAAATTGTAGTTAGTTAATCCAAATTAATCCTTTGTAAGGCAAAAGAGATGGCTCTATTCCACCGAGCATTATTTTTGGCACATTATTATTGAGCTTTTGAGACTAAAATGCCTCAATTGCATCTGGCAGCCAGGGCTCTCCTCTGCTCACTTCTTTGGAACAGATGGAAAATAGAGAAAACACAAAAGACAAACCTCAGGCTAAAACACCAATCACTCTGAATTTGTAAAAGAGATTTGAAAACCACAGCTGTCAGCAGTGAGAAGCTCTACGGGAGTCCATGTCTGCTGAACTTTACCATATCCATATTTCACATATTGTGTTTCAGCCAAAACAATCCTTAAATAGTTAAAAGAATCTGATGTAAAATGTACCAATTTGTTTAGCCAGGCTTGTGATTGGTCCATCTGCAAAAATCCTGCAAAATGGATTGGCTATGGACAAGGGACCAGATCCCACTTTTGGAAAAAAGGTAGGTGGGGTATACCTGGCTCGGTTTTTAGTGGTATGGAAAATGGGAAGAAACCTACAGAAGCATGGGGAGAACATGCACATTTCACACAAACAGGCCTTCCAGAGCCAGGGAATCTAACCCAAGACCTTGCTGTGCCAACAATTCAGAATGGTCATGTCATGGCCAGTTTATTGGGCAGAGAATGGTCACTAGTAACTATGGTTACCATATACATCCTTAGATTCTAAGTTCATTAGAGAATATGTGTAAAATATAGAGATACATATACACACAGCTGTCAGCAGTGTGAGGAGCTCCATGGGTGTCCATTTCAGCTTTTAACTTTGCCCACTGCCAAACTTGATTAATTTCAACCAAAACACTTCTTAAGCAGTTAGAGAATCCAGTGTAAAAAATGTCCTAATTTGCTTAGCCTTTCCCCCCACATTCCCTTTAATGAGCTCCGTGTCATTGGGATCAGTGATGATGATGGCAGGGGCCAGAGAGCAGAACGATGTGGAGTCTATCAAACCAGCACTAGCTACTTTTCAGTCACTTCATCCCACCCGGCTGGATGGAGCCAAGCCTTATTGCCCATGACAGGAGTGGGTTTGAGATGGGAATCACTTAAAAGGAAAGAATCTGTTGAAGGAGGGTGAAGGAAAAAACTTCACTGTCTGAAGTTGAAACTTTTCCCTTTTTGTTTTCAGGGTTCAATTCTTTTCACCTGTTCTCATCTCGCACATCTCACCTCCCCCTCGCAAGCTTCCAAAACCTGGGAAGCAAAAACTATCACTACTACCTTCATCACCATCATTATTCTCATTGCCGGCCCCTTTTTGGTTACGTTCGCTGCAGTTTCACGCCTTAATTGGCAACTTGAAGATGTATCGCAAAGTTCTGCACTGCTCCCATGTGAGGCGACCTTGGTCTCTCCTCCGCCGTCTTCAGAGTCGTGTCAGCGAGTGCTTGATGCGCGTAATTTGCAGTCGAAGATGTTTCTCGGCAAATGAATGGTACAGAACAAGTGGTTTCCATAGAAAAGCCATGTGTGCAATCTTCATAGATGCATTGACAAAGGTGGCAGAGTGGTGTAATACTGCTGCTGTGGTTAAGCCCTTGAACACAGCTCATGTCTTATGCTCTCTGTCTCGTCGATAAAGCGTTTGAATTAGTCAGAGAAGCGCCAGATAGCACTTTAGTCAAAAGCATGAATCTAGTTAGTGAACATTGAGGACAGCAGTATTATGAGTAAATTCTTATGTGACTTCAAAGAAATGTAATAACTAGCATGTGCCCAGATATGTTCTGATGTATAAACCCTGAGATTATGGGTGGATAGACATTAAAATGTACTCTTTATTGGCAACAGTTATTCAGTAGATGCAACACTGAAAAATAAGGTTGACTTTTTATCTCCATAGGGAAAAATTCTCTCTGTAAAAAGGCACAATCTGTGAACACGGTGACTTATAGGCCAGGATTCTGGTCAGGTTTACAACACTGGAGGATTTACCTTTTCTGTGGGTCTTAGGTTGATGGGGTACCTGGAAATAACTCAACCATATAAAAAGGGGTAAACATGAAATCCACAAAGAAGATCCTCACAGAGTAATGGCTATTGAAATGAGGACCTTCTTGACTGAAGGTTTGCCTTTCCAAAACAATGTGTTCTGTAACTTCTGTTGGGAAGAAACTATTCCTATAATGTTCCTACACCTGCCTGACATTGTAAAACAGAGCATTGCTGGATGAAAAAAAAAAAACTATTTGATGAAATGTATTTTAATCAATTTTCCACATGAACCTTTCACCGTATACATTTCTACTGGGTTTTTGATTGAAAACTGCATGTCCCTACAACATGTCTTTTATAGGTGCTCAGTGGGGGATGAAAGCACAAATGATACACATGAGGAAGCATAAAGGGATTTGTTAACTGATGCTGTATGAACAGCACAGTGATTGAAATGGTTGTTAATCAAATGTTTGTTTTGTCATAAATTATGGATAATCTCATATTAAATATTAACATAATGTTTCTGTCCAGTTAGAAAACTTATGACCTACAACACATGAGGGAGCAGTGTCATGATGCAGATGCCGATGTTTGCCTGGGGATACTGCATCACTGTCAAGAAAATGGATGCACCTTGACAGCCGTCTGGTCACAGTAGATGTAATTAGTCACATATGTTCTCTGGCAATCTGCCACCTTTCTTTACTAGTATCGTAAAGTGCTTTTAAGTGATATACACTGACTGGCCATTTATTTATTCATCTATCATTAATTTATATATATTTTTTATTTTGGTAGACTTTGTACCTAACTGGTCTGCTGCAGTAGCCTGCCTGCCTCTTGTAATGTGTCACTGCTTTTCAATTAATGACTGACAACATTAGATCGAAAATACTTACACATAGTTTTTTAAGTAAGTATTTTCTCTTACGAAATTTTTTGCCCTTTTTTGGCTTTATTCGACAGCACAGTAGATTGACTGGAACTCAGGGAGAAGAGTGGGGGTGTCTCTCAGCAAAAAGTGAGCCGCGTTCGAACGCTTCCCCGATGTATGTATGTATGTATGTATGTATGTTTTTTTTTATAACCTTTACAGAATCACTACCTTCTTGGCAGAGTGTGATTTTTAGCATCGTCTTTGGCTAATAGACGGGGAATGAAGTCAGGCCATGTAGAATAATAAATGGAAGCAAATTTTTCAGATTGGAATAAGTGAAAAAGTTAGTAGAAAATGGCATGAAGGAGAACAGAGGCTGCAACGAATGGAAATAATCTGGATTACAGCCACCACAGTTCATCATCCCAGTGCACTCCCTCATCTGTATGTGCCTCACAGTTTACGGCTCAGTATATTGGGGCTGGCAGAGGGCCTGGCATTAGGGCTGAGCATATGGCCAATGACTAAGAGGCCGTGGAGGGTGAGACAAACAGGGGCATGGGGAGAGAGGGAGAGTCATATAGTCCAAAAGCTGGCAACAAAAATACTTGAGTCAATTTTATGACGCCAGCACAAAACACAATTCTTCTAAGAACTTTCCTGGTCGACGGGTATAGTTACTACTCCAGCAACAAAGGTACATGGATGCAAAAAGAAAGCTTTTATTGAGCACAAATTAATGCAATAATAATGATCTGGGTGGTAAATCAGTAGATAAGGTGTGTAAGCCCCTGTAATAAATAAAGAAACTAATTACAGTGAACGGTTTTCTGCATTACTTTAAAAAGGGAAGGGGGCACTCACACCCCAGCCAAAAAGCGCGGGTTCCCCCATGGAAAAGTGTAACGCAACAACGTTATGTTGCAAAAAAACTGAATGAGCACAAACAAGGTGTTTATTCAAGTAGCTGTGAATCTGTCTTGGGGAGCTGCATTAGGGCGGTTCGGGTGGAGAAGGTGAGGAGGCAGACCAGAGAATGTAGAAGGAGATGGAGGAAGTGGAACAACTGGAGCCGACTCACCGGAGGCACTGGGGCAGACACAGAAAACAAGCAGATAAGTAAAATGTCAGAATAGTCACAAGGTTTCAAAAATAGCAAAAAGCCTGAAAGTGGCTCACCACGTCAGGAACGATCTGGCACTAGAGTGCAGGTCTGCAGGCTTTGTCTACTGGTGGTGATTAGATGATGAGAAGCAGGTGTGGAGTCAGTTCAGCAGGTAAGTGGTTAACTCTGTCCAGGAACTCACAATCACAGACACACAAAGAAACAGGAGGGACCATGACACGTTTTCCTTTTGACAGACTAAAAGAAAGTCATTTCACCAGTTCCAACAGCTCTCTGAGCTTTCTGTTTAGCCACTAGCTCACTGCGAGAAAGAGACACAGGAAAATCACTCAGAGGCAAAACCATTTTTTGTACATTTGTGTCATCTTTGGACTCTTTGGCAGGCACAGACTGAGAGCGCACCATAGCATGAGTCACAGCACAGGCCGTGAACACACCAGGGAACTCACGCTCACTCTCATCTTTCTGGCTCGGCACCAGCGGCACCGGCTCACTAACAACAGGTGTTACCGGTGAAGCGTCTGCCCACATGCACGCACCCAACGGGTTGTTACTTAAAAACAAGGCCAACGCAACCTCTCCACAAAACAGCTCATAGTCCAGAGATTCTGTGAAGAGGAACAAACAGAACATGTAGACCCATACCCCGTACAGGGACAACTGCCAGTCTCAGACTCCTCAGATAGAGGCCTGAATGAATCAAACGCACCCGTGTCTCTGAGTATTTTCACAGTTACCTGCCACTACCTACCAGGGACACAGCATACTTCAGATCTCCAGCGAACTCCAAATGGTTCTTCCCAGTGGTCTTTGTACAAGAGCTAAATCTTTGCCGATAAGCCTCAGGCGCCAGCTCATGTGTTTTTAAAATGGCAGCTTTCACTTTGACATATTCACGGAGTCTGACCAGTCACGCTGTTTGGCCACACGCTCAAAAATAACCCAAAAAATAGTCTGCGTCTCGCTCATTAAATTTAGATAACAAACATCGATTACCAATCACATTAAATTACACATTCACACCATCAGCAGAAACAGAAGGAGAGCGCACTCTAGTTTCAGCCTTACCACTTTGAACGCACAAAGAGGAATTTAGCAAGACTATCTCCAACCTGGTTTGCTCCGTCTCCAGTTAGGCCTTCATTTAAAATGAGTCATGTTCAAACTGGTTCAACAATTGGTTGCTGCAAGTTTGCAACCAAAATAGCCTTTACATTTTCCTTTTGAACGATCATGTCACCATCAATGTCAATGTCAAGGCCGTGTCTCCAAACAACAAAGTACATTTCCCACTTCAAAACAAAAGGCTATGCACCCAAAAGACCTCTACACTGGGGAAATCCAACCAGACGTGAAGATGACCAAGGGGTGCTGCCCACCCAAAAGTAGGTCAAGCAAGTTTTTATATGAGCCACAGTCAATGCCGATTCTTTTAGGTAGACATTGTACCTAATAGTGTGCTCTTCTGCTTCACCCTTTGTATGTTTTGTCATAGTGCATTCAGAGACCTAGTTTAGTTATCTGAGCTAATGTTTCCAGTCATTATCTCTAACCAGTCTCTTACCTCTGGTTTTCGTCAATGGTTTTCAGTTCACAGAATTGCTACTCACTAGATCTTGTATCTTTATCAGACCATTCTCTGTAGACCCTAGACACGGTTGTATGTGTGAATCCCCGTCGCAATTTCTGAAATACCAAGAAGCCAACAAATAGCTACTTAAATCACCGGTCTCCTTTAGACGGATAGACAGAAAATCTTACATACATACCAATGAGTCCACAGCTTAGGGCTGGTATCAGATTGCACCATATCTATGAAGTGACATTCATTTTTTTTATTTCCAGATGCATTAAACCTACATATAAAAATTGACAGTCACTGTAACAAACATCTCACTGGCACTAATCCACTGTGGCCAGTTTCAAAAGTGTAATTATAGGCCAACTGCTGTCTTTATTCTAATGCTTGATTTGAACTTCAGGTAAACTGACTTCCATGAACTCCTCACTCAAGTAAAAATCCAATCCTTATAAAAAAAACAAAACAATTGTACAATTACTTACAGTGCCTTTTTATCATCTGTACCTTCAGATCCTGTTTTACCCTTGAACAGTGAATGAACTTCACTGTTGGGGTATATGAACCGTGGGCTATCGCGGCGGCTGGCTCGTGGGCCTTGTCAAAATGTGCACAAGAAAATGTGGAGTGACAGATGTACTCTTTCTGCTCTCCAACACTAACATGGTTATTCTTCCCCTCGCTTCACTGATCTGTCCTACACACACACAATCACACATACAAATACACAACAGCATTTAGCCTACTGCGAGGACACACACACTTGTACAGTACTTTAAAGTTGCTCAGGGTCCTTTTCTATTCTGATGGCAGTAGGCAGTTTTGCATTCAGTTTATTTAGCGACATTGCTCTGAGAATTAAGATGATTTGAGGGAATAGTGGGTAGTGTGACTAACTTGAATAGAGCTGGACAGGAGTGACAGAGAAAACAAGACAATGTATATAAAAAAGATTTTGTATATAACGTTTTTGTTCATATATCATGCCAAATCTAACGGTTCTGTTGCCAACTCCCTTAGTAATGGATATGTTACCTATACAAAATATCATACCCAAATAACATACAGCCTTTAATGTGTAGATGTATGTGTGTTTCTGTGTTTTTAATGTTTAGTGTGAATGAGTGTAATCACAGCCACGGAACGTTGTTTGAGTAGGGGGTGCTGTCAGAAAAAGAACATTCAGCTTACAGGTGACCCCTAGTGGCTCATTTGTTAGCCATAATAATAAAAACTGTGAATGGAAATTTTTAACTTTCCTTAGGGTTTTGCGTTTTGGGGGCGTCAGTGTTTTTGACTACAATATGTTACTAACTATAAAGTGAACATGAATGAAATGCTTGCAGTTTTACCCTCTCGATACCTACCATCACTATTATGTTCTACTGGTTAACCCCAAGTTTCTTGTATTTGCAGCTTCCAAAGATTAATGAATTGTGACGCCTTTCAACTCCCTCCCAGTTGTAGGGACTGACCAATAATCAAATGCTGACGCTCCAAGAATGATTATTTCCTCAGTGGGTTAGTAAAACATATTAGATCAAATGTTTTGTGATCTGTCCTATTTTCTTCCCAGAGACTAATATTGCATATAAAACTTTATTTATTGTTCCAACCATTGCTTGTTGTAACATCTCCGGACTAGAATTTTGGAAAAACCCAGTATGTTGACTTTTCCAATCCCAAACACAACAAACTCTGTATCAAAAACAATCTGACCACGAGTGCATCCATATTAAAACCTGGCATTTTGAATATTTTGAGAGACGGATATTGCCCGGGACAACAGATCTCCCTGACCTAATCATTTGCAAGACAATATATCAAAGTCGTTTGAACTTTTAATGAATTTCAACCACGTTCAGATTGAGAGAAGATATAAGGCGCCTTCATCTCTATTCAACCGTGACTCAAGGGACCATATCAAGTCATATATCAATGCCATTTCGTTTTTTTGCCACACACCATCACACAGCATTGTCAAGATACCATTACAAATGCCAAAACAATGGAGTTAGATTGAGAGTGAGCTCTTGAATATTCATGGTAACGGATAAGGATGCATTTGGGACATTTTGGGGTCGTTTTATCAGCGCTAACAGGATCTAAGCCATGGTAATTCATGCTAAATCCAAAGCCAAATGGCCCCAACACTACTTCTTCTACTACTATGGGAGGGGAAAAATCTACTCATGTAAAATCTCCCGAGTGCTTTTTGTGGTCCATTTCCATCCTCTTCTTCATCTTCATTTATCACAACAGCCTAGTTAAGATATTTTTTTATTCTCTTCAATTTGTTCGTGGCTCGAGGCAAAGGGAGTCTGGAGTCGAGACAATAAAAGGAATGCCTTATTGTCTGTGATAAGAATATTTTGAAGTTTTTAAAAGTAGTCCTACAGTTATAGCTCCCAGTATAAGCTCAACATTTGGTTTCAGTGTAGATTTGTTTGAGCACTGGTCAGCAAGTAAACAACCTAATACTAGACAAAAATGTGTATGTTTATGGGAGTTATAGAGAGGTTTTTAATGGTGTTTTGGATATGCACAGTTGCAGATTGATTTTATAAATATTTTTTGTCTGCAATGTAACAATTTCTTTTATTCAGGTAAGTCTTGGATAGCTACTGAAGGAAAATCATTGTTAAAAAAAAAAAAAACGGGCTTACAAAATACAGAACTAACAGTCAAAGGCCACTGAAGCGCATCATATAAACTATGGGTCTTTGGCAGGGTTCAACCAATAAATACATAACCAATCACTGTCACACTTGCATTTAACTAGGGCCCATGTAGATTCACCAATTCTTCTAACAAATGCATGCAATCAGGTGTTGGGACAAAGCTGGAGAGAACTTAAGGACATGCAGACTCCACTCAGAGAGATCATGCAGTTTACTTTTTCTTACACATTTTATTTTGTTCAAAATTCAGTCACTTAAAAAAAAACACTGTCCAAGCAAGATATTGTTTTACACAGTGTCTCGTCTCTAAAAACACTATAATTACCACATTAAAGTGATGGATTTTCTGGAGTCAAATGAACAGCTTTGTGATTGTCACGGCTGAAAAAAACCCATGCGGTTCTCACATAGTGATTATGTAATCTCCGGGGAGAGTGTACTGTTGACATATTTGTTGTTCTGACCCCACGCTCTGTTAGCTTCCATCTTAGAGCCGTTTGACCTTTGGATGCTCTGACTTAGCTCTTTCTCAAAACCCAGCTCTTCCTGTGAGACCGAACTAAAGGTATTAGTATCTGACTGCATGACCTTTCCCAAAGGCTTCTGGGTAAAAAAAGAAAGTGACCCAAGTGGCCTGTGCATGTCTCTGGTGAATAAGTGTCTCTCTGGATGACATAATGCAGCCCGTATGACTTTGTAATCATATCAAAAGACAACAGATAAAGCTTTTATATTATTTGTTGTGACATGGGGGTTTTGCCAAGGGAGACCTAGACTTGTGGTAGCCACTCAATAAATTCTCCTTCATTGCTTTTGTTGGTTTGCTTAGCATAAGGGAATCAATATCCAGCGTGGGGAATTTGACCACATATCATATCATGGGCAAAAAGATCAATTAAAGGTGGTGATTGAGATTAACCTTATGGCAAGCTGACTTTACAGAAACATTTACCATACAGTCAATGTGAGATATAGAAATAATACATTCACTGTCCACTTACATACAAACATATTGGCCATGCACATATGTTTAAATAGAATCTGTTTAAATTTATACCAAGCATCATGAAGAGGGTGACTTTGACTTTAGAGATGAATTTACTGAGAGTTTCACAAAAAGCATGTCATGGATTATCAGTGGTGGACCGTGCCCATAGGACCTAGGCCTTCAGACTCATAAAAGGGGTATTTCTATTGTGGTGTTACATACGTGGGGCCTGGTTTGGGTGTGTTTTTCTGTAACAGGAGCCAAAGCGAGCCTCGTGTATTGAATCTCCGCCTCTGAGCTCCTGCTGAGGTGCACAGGGCTCACTGGAGGTGCCTCACCTGTGCCAAACGAGTACAGTGTGCACAGTGCTAACGCTCCTTTACATCACATGCCCATATGTTCAAATACAATGATTTAAATACAATGCTGTGTACATTTGCAAATCACATAGTCACAACACAATTGCCCACGCCAAGTCAGATTGCACACGCTAAATAAAAAACAAACAAACACTATAACATATTGTCATTACGCTTGTTACCACTGCAAATAGCCAGATAATAATTTAGCTCACCATAGCTGCTTTCATCAGATGGGTTGTTAGTTTAGTCTCACTTGTTGTCCATGACTAGCCACTGTTTGCTTATCCAGAGCAGTTCAAGTGTGTAATCTCCTCTGTTAGGTCCCAATGTCATTACATTCATAAGTTGCTTGGTTTTTTAGACCCACTTAACTTTTCATGGCATCTTGGGTAGAAAACAAAAAGTGCTCCTCTGAAAAGTGATCCCATTATTCAGGTCCAGATAATATTTTCTTAGCTGTCAATAAACTAACAGCAAAACTAAAACACTGCTAGCTGTCAATGAACTCCGGCGAGAAGACCTTGGGAAAACTAAAGCAATGTGTTCCTGCTGAACCGTCAACTGCACATCCTGATTGGCTAATACACACGCCAGAGACTGGTTTGAGATATAAAAGAAACATTAGCTCAGATAACCACTCATTTTAAATTTCTGTCTCATCCTCGGAACATATACAATTGTCATGGTCCAGGGATTCCAGTCCAGATTTTTGCATTCTCCTCTTATTGTTCACACCTGACTTCACACCTGCAGCCAATACACCCAGAATAAAAGCAGCCACAATCCGAGACACTTTTGCCAGCCCACATGGTTGTGCCCTAGTGTTGAAGTGGACTGGTCAGTAAAGGAGGTGCTCAAAAAGAAGGGAAGAGGGCATTCTGTGGATGTGTTGAGAGAGACAGTGCATTCCAACTGGGCACATCATTTGCAGATCTTTACTGATGGGTCAGTCAAAGGTCTGCATTTGGTGTATATATCCTGGCATTGTGCTTGAATCATGGCAGACAACTAATAAATGGAACAGGTGTTTTTACATCTGAGATTTTGGCAATTTTATGGGCTGTAGAGTGGGTTTGTGATGTAAAACCAGAGAGTGTGGTCATCTGCTATGATTCAGCCACTGCCTTAGCATCTTTGCAGTCAGGTCGGTCCCGGATTCAGCCCGATATCATCTTTGAGGCACTTGTTGCCTTATACAGGGCGGAGATGGGAAGGGCTTTTTGTGGGTTCCGGCCCATGTTGGGGTAAGGGGGAATGAGACTGCTGACCTGGTTGCCGGGGAGGTGTTGAAACGGGACAGTATAGATATTCATGTAACATCCGTAGTCTAATAAAAAAACAAGTGTACTCTCAGTGGCAGAAGGAGTGGTACAGTGAGAAGAGAGGGAGACACTTATAATATTCAAAAGTCTGTCAGTGGAGGTGAGGTTAATCGGGGAAACAACAGAACAAGTGTTTATAACAAGGCTTCGCTTGGGTCACTGTGGACTGGCATCTGATCTTCATGTCGTTGGGAAGCATGTAAATGGCCAATGTGAAATCTGTGGTAAAGAAGAAACTGTCCATGTTCTCATGGAGTGCAGAAAGTTTAGTGAGCAGAGAAAAACCCTATTTTCAAAACTTTTTGATTTGGGATTTTCATCAGTGTCAATAAAAATCCTTCTTGGACCATCAACGCAACAGGAAGAAGTGTACAAAGCCCTTTATAAACTTTTGTTTTTGATACTGGACTGTATTTGAGACTCTGACTTGAAGTGTAGTGTCCTGTCCTCGCCAGAAAGGCAGTAATATGCGGGTTGGCGTGAAGTCTGCCGGAAAGAATAAGAAGAAGAAGAAAAAGGAGAAGACACCCGGGTAGTGGCCGTACGGGGGCTGCAGTTTTCATTCCACGGCATAACGTTGCTATTAAGAAAAGAACCTCAGACCACCTCTCAGTATATACCACGGAGACTGCGGCCATCCTAATAGCCATGTACTGGGCTGATGAGAGTAGTGCTGAAAGTAACATTTTAATTGCATCTGACAGCCAAGCAGCTATTTTGAGTATTAAAACG
>JAVQKC010169729.1:0-12243 GCA_036025475.1 Philypnodon macrostomus
TATGAAAGGAAGCAGACACACCATTGGGAAATATTTAAGTATACATGAACAAAATATAAAGAACATTAGCCAATGATTTAGATTTTTTTTTAGGCCTGCAGAGAAGGCTTTGCAGGCCCTGACGGCCCACCACTGCTTTTTAGTTTGTTTATAGACAGTATAGTGCCATTTATCTGAAATATTCCACAGAAAAATATTTAAACATAAACCTGATATTTAGTGAGACGAGTGAGTTATTAATCTGTGGGAACAAATTTGAAATAATATTTTCTATGGAAATACATTTTTCAGTTGATGTAACCTCACCAACAGCTTTTCAATGTATGTCTTCACAGACTAGCAACATGTTTTTCATTGTGGTGATGATGGCAATAGTGCTGCTGAGCTTTGGAGTGTCCAGAAAGACCATCCTGTCTCCAAATGAGGAACTCTCCTGGAGCCTGCTCCGGGACGTGGTATTTCAACCGTACTGGATGATCTACGGAGAAGTCTATGCATCTGAGATTGATGGTTTGATTGAGTTTCATTGACTGCTACCTCACATTTGAATTAGATTAATGTTAACCATAACCAATGTAACCTTATGGTGTGTCTATAGCATGTGATGATGGTGTGCCCTGCTCTCCGGCTTCCTTTCTGATACCGTTCCTCCAGGCCGTCTATATGTTTGTCCAGTATATCATCATGGTCAACATCCTCATAGCGTTTTTCAAGTAAGCGGCTTCATTTAGAAGTTGAATATAGTTTAAGAAATCAATCTGTTGTTTTTTTTAGTAACATCTATTTTGATATGGCATCTATATCCAACAAACTGTGGAAGTACAACCGATATCGCTACATAATGACCTACCAGGACAGACCCTGGCTTCCTCCACCACTTATCCTCTTCAGTCACATGGCTTTAGTGTTTAGGGCTGTCTACAAGAGGCTCAGTGGAGATGCTGAACAAGAGGAAAGACAATCTGGGCTCAGTAAGTAGTGTCTGTGTGGAATGCGTAATTTTGCTGGTAAATAAGGTATAATCATTAATAGTAACTTTGTTCTTGTCAGAGCTGCACTTGGGTCATGAGGATCGAAAGAAGCTGCATGAGTTTGAGGAGAAGTGTGTGGAGGCCTATTTTTATGAGAAGAAAGAGGACCTCAGTAATCAAACAAACACAATCAGGGCCACAGCTGAGAGGTAGCAGCTTTTACAAAAGTCCTCTAGTTCTCTCTTAACACTTTGCTCTTTTGTTTATGAGTAAAAGACATTTTTCAGTGCCCTAGATTTGACTATTACTCATTGATGACATCTAAAAAAAAAGTAGCTGAGGCAAGGAGGCCATTACTGTATATCACTTTTAAAGGGGCTCTATTAAGCAGTAATATTCCTTGTTTAAAACACATCTGGAAATGTTCATTGTTTCATTTATGCTGCAGTAATCCTAATTCAAATGTGCCTTGGGGTTTTTACAATGATTAATAAAACAAATATTGTTCTGTGTCTCTCAGAGCAGAGGAGATGTGCATGATGGTTGGAGATGTCTCAGACAAAGTGCACTTCATTCAGAACAGTTTGTCAGATTTGGACGTTCAGCTTGGTCAACTACAGGACCTTTTCGCTCTGGGTGTGGACACCCTGACTTTACTCTCAGCGTCTGACAGCCTGCATCAGGAGGAAGCACGTTTTGGTCAAAGTCAATCACTCAGTCTGTCCTGCCATGTGGTACCCCACAGCTGGACCTTTCCCCAAAGAAAAGACGCAGACATACTCTATTTGAAGTCATGTAAGAGCACACCTCCGTCACTGTTGAAGAGCTGTAATAATATGGCCACCAGACGTGCTTCTGAAGAGAGCCATGTATTAAAGAGAGGATACAGAGGAGGAAAGAAATCAAATGAGGTAACATACTATTCTATACTGTTCTCATTTTCAGGTTTGTGTAAATAGTGTAAGTTACTTTGTTCATTACTTTTTATGCAGGAGGCACCACATGTACCCCTGTTCTACCTTGGTAGCCGTAGAGAAAGTCTCAATTATTTCAGGGATCAGATATCTCATGATTCCCATGCACCATCTCTCTGCGGGTCACCACTTTCACCCAGCTTTGGTGATTTATTTGAGTCACCACATGCCAAACTCTGGCCTCAGGATCCAAATGCATGTCCTAAAGAGGAGGAGGTGTCTGTGGAAGAAGAGGAAGAACAAGAGAAGGAAGCACAAGACTCATCAGAGGCTTCTAGTAAAGTAGTCTTGGTGTTTGATCCTGAAGATTTTGCAGACCACTGCACAGATGATAGCCAACCAAAACCTCAGTCCAGACTCTCAAGTCAGTGGAAGTCTCCTGCCAAGGGCTCTAGGTGGTCTCGTCTGTCCAGGGACCGCCCCTATGACTACTGCAGGTCTCTGTCTTCAAGTGTGGAGAACATAACTTTCTCTGGGAAACCTCCGAAAAGTCCAATAAGGCGGTCTTTCCAATTTCTTAACAAATCAGTAATAAAAGAGAGTGTGTCCAGTGGCAACACATTTAGGGATGATACTTTGCTACCATCCACCAGGAGCAGAGGTATGCTGTCTTTGATTGATAATACATTAAGTACTTTAGGTTTTGTGTTTAAATGTACTTTTTGTTTTGCAGAGTGGTCAAAGTCATCAGATTTGACTGAAGTCACAGAAAACAAAAAGAGTGTCAAAATACAAGAACATCATCCTAATTTTGTAACTTGACACTATATGTTATTATGACATGTATCTATGAACATATTTATTTTCCCCGTTCTTTTATATCAGGAGTCTGTGCCGTCTCAATTATCTGCCGCTTGCTGGAAAAGACGCCGGAGATTGAAAGGAGAACCTTCGAGTTGGTCTGCCTCAACAAGCCTTAGTCAACTCAGTAAAGAAAATGTACCTATAAAGTTTCCACTTAAATGAAAAAAGACATAACGCTAAATATTATTTCAGATCTAGAGCCACTGGACCTGTTACAGAGGCAAATCTTTTCATTTCAGGTAAATTTCTTCTAAATTACCCTAAATGATTGTTTCTTATTTTACAGCCTTTATTTGCCTTCTCTTAGGAGTTGTGGAGCCCTACTCATTCAGCCTGGAATAGCTGGGCCAGATCTGCGAGTCGCAGACCTTCGTAAGTTTGGCTTTGGCTTGAGTTTAAGAATGAGGTTTACTCACAAAAATAACAAAAGCATTTATCATTACAGTATACAGAGTGTGATTGCAAATGAAGGTATTTCTACACACACTAGGTTTGGATTTCTTATTAACTGTTTCACTGTCTTCATAAAAACTGTGTTTGTTGCAGTCAGGACTTCCTCTTTCCAATCTAGTGAAAATCTGTATCCACATTTTTCTGGTAATTATCACATGTGTCTCTTTGATTCATACAAAAACAGCCCATTAAGCTGAACACAGGACCCTTAAGAGTTTGCTTAAATAATTTTTTCAACAGCAATGGAAAGAAATAATCTTATCAGACTGGCTCATAGTATTCCATTTACACCTGTTTCAATCATGGGTAAAGTTTAAGTTACTTTTTATTTTATCCTTTTCACACTTTTGTTGAAATAATCAGCACTTTATGTGGCCTGTTTGTCAGGAGGTGAAGAAGTGAGCATTTACTCTCTTGTGGAGGTGCCTTCAGAGACCGGCAGTGCCACAGTTCTGTCCTGGTCGTCCCAGGGCCTGTCCGCCATGCTGCAGCCTGTGGCCAGTGAAAAAGGCTCTCTGGATGGAGGTCTGTGTCAGGGCTGCAGAGTGCTGTGTACCTGGGCAGAGCAGGACGTCCTAAGACCCGGGCAAATGTATGTGGTCAAAGCATTTAAACCAGAAGTTGTTCGAGCTTGGCAAACGTATTTCCACGGCAGCACAGCACTGCAGCTGTGTTTAAGGGTAAGTAAGGACACTTGTCTATATTTACATTTTTTACATTTGTAAAATTACATTTTTTTTTTTATATCTTTAGGAAATTCAGCAACAGAGAGCTGCACAAAAGATGCTAGAAGTTTTCAACCAAATCAGACCTGAAGACATGCACTACTCCCCACAGTGTGTATCTTATTTACATTCTAGTGAAATTGTCTGCTTGTATCAGCTCCTAAACCCCTTCTTTTACAGTTCAGGGCTTATGCATAGTAATCAAACATTGATTCTTCTTCAGGTTTTTGGACGTTTCTCTTGTTCTCTGGCATTCAAATGAACAGTGGCTGACTATTGAGCGGAACATACCTGGTGACTTCAGGAAGTATAACCACAACACAGGGGACGAGATCACTCCTCGTTGTTTGTTAGAAGAAATGCTCTTGGCGTTCTCCCATTGGACTTATGAATACACCCACAGCGAGATGCTAGTGCTTGATTTACAAGGTGCTCTTACTATAATGTCTTTTTATTTGCCCTTGAATAAATGTTCTGTCTTTAAATTGTTTGTATTGTTTGTTATGTTGCTGACAGGAGTTGGTGAAGAACTGACTGACCCAACCGTCATCATGGCAGATAACCACAGGTATAACATATGTCATGTCTGACCATCATTGTAATGATGTTTCTCTAAACATTTTTCTGTGATACCCTTGTAGCGGTGGCAGAGATGAAATGCTTTTTGGTCCAGATAACCTTGGAGAGACAGCTATCAACAGCTTCCTTCAAAAACACTCTTGCAATATGTGCTGTCGCAGACTGGGCCTGTCAGGTCAGTGGAGTTTTGTTAAATCTGTGCAACACAAACACAAGAATATTGAGTTGAACTATTCCACATAAAATAATCTATACTCTCTATAAAGTTTTCTTTTTTGTGTCTGTGGAATGTCACCTCAGTGTCGTCACTCAGGAGGCCTACGTTGGCTCTGAAATCGTTGAAGCTAATTCCCAAACAACTTCAAATGCAGACAACACACACCAACAGTCGACTAATTAAGCCACGAGTGTTGGTTTATTTCTACAACAACAGTAGTGTTGGAGGCGTGGGGGTGGGCTCGGTTTTGTGCGTTGTGCTCTGTGGCCTTTGATTAGATATTAATCATGTCTTTGTGCTGGCAATGTGCTGCTGAGACATTAGCTTTGATTAGCTATTAATTAACGTCTCTGGGTAGACGTAATACTGGCATCTAGAGGATAAACGCTGTGGAAGAAAGTGTGCTCAAAAACAAACAGGCGCGGCAAACAAACACACAGATGCAAACACAGTTGTTTTGATATTTCAAAGGTGCGTTGTGTTCCTCTTCTTGTGTCCTCTCCAAGAGCTCTCCAACAAATCAAACCAAATTATTCATGCAGGATGCATGGACTTCCTCCCAGTCCTGTCAGTATTCTCTTTCTTGTGGTAACGATTGTGATTGGCGCGACATGTCGCTTATTGTTGTTTCTGTTGTTCAGATTTAAGGAGGCAGGAGGGCGGCCGGGAGAACAGCGATGAAGAGTCAACGTCATAAAGAAAGTTCACAATGGACTAACCTCTGACCCAAAAGAAGACTGTAAGATCTATGTTTTCAACACATAGAGTTATAGGGCACACATTAGTTCATAGAATACATATTTGTACAATCCTAAAAATATTATTTAATTTGGCAAGTTTAAATTTCTTCTTGTATATAAATAATATATTACATTTTCAATTGATTTTGTTTATCTGTGCTATTTTTAATACAATCAAAGCATGAATACATGAGCTTTAAAAATGAGTCAGAACTGCACCCATAAAATTCTTTTATTTTTTTCTTCCCACAACAAAATGTCTACAAAAGCGGTAAAATATAGAATTTAACAAAAATCACTTCAGACCTTCACATTGTATATATGTCAAAGGTGGAATTGTTAGGCCCCTGCAAAGCGCCGAACTATAACGTCTTCAACTTTATTGCAATAAATTGTGATACAACTGGTTTGATCTTGAGGATATTTCTGAGAGTTACAGTTCAGAGTCCAGCAGAGTCCTCTCAGACCAATGAAGAACATGTAAAAGTTCCCCTCTTTTACTTTTTGTCTTATTTTTTTCACTAAAGTATCTACTCTTCATTCGACCAGTCATGTCTTCCCTGACTAACTATGGCACTTTGAAAACAACAAAAATGTCCTTGTTGTAGTTTATTGTTCCTTTTGAGTAGAAGATATTCTGTAACTCAAGGACCTCATAGGTTTTTTGTTACAGATTGCTACATTTAGTTTTATTTGTTCTCACTGCAACGTAAAGACATTCTAAACAATAACTTAACACTTTTCAACATTGCTCCAGTTGCAGGCCTGTGTAATGCTTAAACAAAATGTATAAAGCATTGGTAAAGTCATACATCATCTCACTCGTTCAGGTTTCTTTGTCTTGAACACACCCATTCACACCTTTGTTTCAGGGCAGGAAAGAGGAGGACTTGGGTGGGGTGGTTGATGCACTAGTCATATCAAAAAGCAAGAGTATGAAAAATGTATGTTGGAGTTGCCTCATGGGTCAGTGTATGCTGTTATCTGATCTGTGTTGACGGAGGTAAAGGCGCATGATGCGTTCAGCCCTCACAATGAAGCGGCTACTCCATAACATTCACATTAAAATTACCCTCTATATCCCACTGAAGGACAAGGGTCTATGATCCAGTTCAATAAGGCCAGTTCAGACAGGGCAGTTCACAACTCACACATTCAAAGGTTCAGAAGAAAATTTACCATTAAAATTGAGCAAGAAAATTGAATTTCTTTTTTATAAATAAGAGCGTTTTATTAAAAAAAAGAGTAGCTTTCAGCTTGTGAAAAAAGTTTGCTTTGAACTGACTGAATTGATGTGGAAATTGCCCTAAACCCATGGCCCACCCAGTCAATATAACCCCATTCACAAGACCCCAATATCATGAGAAGAGAAAACACAAATAAGCCCCAAATGTTTCATTGCAATGAAACTTCATGCAAATAGAACAGAACAACAATATAGGCTAATAGTAATAGAAGAATAGTAGAACAATAATAATAGTAAATAGTAATAAAATAAAAATAATCTTACAATGCAAACATGACAGTAGTAAATGCCTCCAAGTCTTATTGCTACAGTATCTTACTTACAGTGTTTATGTTGTCACTCATTGCCAGCACATCCCCGACTCTCGACCCCATCCCACCCCCTCTGATTCACAGTCTAACAAGGAAAAAACACACAATAACAAAATAATAGGAGCCAGAATTCACTGTCCCTGTGTTGTTAGGATGCATCTATAGATTCACAGCTTACTATTGGACGTCTCTTGTCCTGAGAGCAGCAAAAATAGGCAGTACATGTTAAAGTAGTGTTGACAAAAGCGGACTATTAGTCATTATTTCTGTGCTATGAGCCAATGCTTGTTAAATATTATACGGACAGTGAATTCAAGCTCGGTACAGACATACACAGACACACACTTGTCAAAGCCTTGTCTGGGCATATTCCAAATGTTTATCACAAAAATTACTTCATTTATATTTCTTTTTTGTAAATTTGCAAAAATATGAAACCCTCTTTTTATGCAAAGTCAGAAAAAGAGCTGCTCCCTGAGAGATGCTGCGTAGTGCATCAGGCTTGATTGTCACTGGCCTCTGATCTGGGGTCAAGAGTTGAACAGGGAATGGTTTGGAGTAATATAATTGAATTGAATGCAGATTGTATCAACATAAAGTGAAAAGTTGCATATTTGAAAAGAAAGTTGAATATTTGGCCACTGTGGAATACATTTTTAAATGATAGCTCTTGCATGAAAATAGAAATGAATAAACATAAAACTAGAATTCAGCTCACATGTGCTCTTTTAGGGCAATGACTTGTAATGTGACCATGGATTGTGGTGCAGTATGTCCAGAGCATCTAGTGGCTGAGCACAGAACTGCAAAAATGCCAATAAAAATAGAAATAAAGTAAATATGATCAGGTATGATCAATGTATTTTCACACCTCCATTGAGCAGCAAACACAGTGGCCAAACACTATTCAACAGATAATGTAAGTGCTAGTGTATGGAATGCTTAAAGTGATGGTGATTGTCTTTCACAGATGGATGTCATATTGCAGCTTGCCATAGAAGGCTGGTCTGTCTCTTCACATTTTCAAAACAGCGCTTCAGGAATAATGTACTAACCCCAGATCATATGAAAAACATTATTGTCAATGGTGGTGGAATGATACTCAATTTTTAGAGATCATTGCGGTTGCAGAGAGTGCATTGTAGTTAGAATTGCTACAACTTGAAGCAGGGTAAGACTAGAAAGGCAGTGTGAAAGTTATTGCTCTTTTGAACAAAGGGTCCTTCATATTCAAAGCCCGGAGTGATTGACATCTATGGTTTACATTGTGCATAAACTGACAATTGGGTTGAATGTTTTTTTTTATATATATATATTTCCAGTAGTTTGTCTGTTGAAAAGTTGGGTTAAAGCCCTAAAATGTAAGAAACTAGTTTTGAGTAAGGGGAATAATGTTTACTGTAAGGTCCTGTATTCTGATTTGATTAGTAGTTTTCGGATGATTGTCAGATGATCAGTGTTATTGCAGTGAGAAAAAGATTGATAGGATGGCAAATCTATATGCCAATACTTTTTGCAAAATAGAATATTTCTGTATATACGTATTTTCACCTTGAAAAGTAGTAGTCATTATTTTCATTTTAAATCCTTCATATGCTCTCTTTACAAGTCTATAGGTTCTTATTTGAAGGGTGCAGTACCTTCTTTACATAATGAACAAAATCCAGACAAGGCTTCTATATATAAACAAACCTGAATCAACTCCCAGTTTAACACCATATTCTTTTACAAGTCTCATCTTTACAAATTCTGTACACAAGTAACTATCAAATAAAATAAAACACATACACGTGGTATTGCCAGCCACAACTGACTCCTGTATATTTAAATTAGGACTAAGTTATTTTAAAAGAACAAAGAGTAATACTGGAATCCACTCTGCTCTACAAGAATATCTACAGTAGCTTCTCTATGTCTGCTTTTCCCTTCCCGAGTCCGGCCTTAAACTCCTTCATGTCAAAAACAAAATCAAACAAATAAGATTTTTTTTCAAAGTTAAAACAAATTAACTTACCCATTTTTTTTAAGATTGAGAGCTTAAATTGTTTCTAGATGTCTTAAAGTCTGTACATTTCTGGTCAGTTCAGTTCAGATGTCTGCCCCACTTGTGTTCTGTGGCTTAGGGCATGCTTCATTTTCTGTATATATACATTCTTCAGACTGTATCGGTGAACAGGATGGAATAAGTGCTGGACATTCCTAGTGTTGCTGGCGGTAACTGTAAGTTTGTGGCAGTTGACTCGTCTCCCCCCGGACTGAACTGAGGCTGAGGGGGCTCTGAAATATGCATTTTTTGCCATGGGAATGACTTAGTTGTTGTCATTGCCACTGTTGTCTTGCCAGAGGCAGCAGTCTTGTTCTTGTAGAGTTGGCCCTCTGCTGGCAGTGGTGGCTGTCGCAGTGGGGCCGCAGGTAGTCACTTGGGCATGGTCATGGTGGAGTTGGGGTCAGGGTTGAATAGTTCTTTGTAAAGAGGAGGGAACAGGACGTTGACGGTCTCAGGGTTAAGCTGCTGAAAGGCCTGGAGCTCCTCTGTGTGGAGCGTGCACAGAGCGGACAAGGTCGGGATACGGCTGATCAGCTGCATGTAACAATGGAGAAACAGTCATTATAACAGCAGAATAAAGACATAGACCAAATATTAATAGACTGTATATTGTGTCATTGTCAATTTTTGTTAAGTTACTATTTATTTTTTACAGGTTTGCCAATAGTAACGTCTCAAACAGTTAAAATTAGCTGGATTGCTCTGTCAACTAGGAATAGCTCACAAAACCTTCAACAAACATCCAGTCCAGATAGTATTGTAACACACAGGCCTACCTTAGCCAATGCATCTTCATCCATGTGATTCTTCTGCATTATGTGCTGCAATGCAAAATAGATTTTCTCCTGGAGCTTCTGGACCTTTCGGGGCTCCATAAGCCATGGCCGATCTGAGTCACAAACATTACATTCAAAATAAATGTATCACTGAATGTTTGAGACATTTTTTATCGAAACACAATGTACTTCTCAGTAGCAGTTTTTAGAGGAAGCTTTAAAGTGTGTGCTATTTCTTTTTCATGTTCCCAAAAATATTAAGGCTGCTGAGCACTGACCTGTGGAAATGAGTACAGCTGCTGAAAACAGAGCGATCTCCTCCTCAGTGAGTTGCAGTGAACACAAACTCTTGGCAAAGTCAAACACCGCACTCACCAAGTCGTCACAACCTTGGAGGAAGACATCATTGAAGGGCAAACAGAAAGGAGAACGTCATTATTCTTTTTAGAGCCACATCGGAGCAACAAGACCTAAAATTAACCAAGGACACCTAACCTTAAATTTAACAGCGATAACCTCATGTAAATCTTACCTAGTGCTTTGAACATCTGCATACCGCCGTACTTTCCTTCAAAGAGTACAGTGTTGTTAAGAGGATTGAACGCTCTGCACATCCGGACCAGGACTACCTCCAAACAACCTAAAGTGTAGAAAGGAACGGTTATTAGATGCTGATATAGATATAGATATATATATATATATATATATAAAAATATATAAAACATTTACTACAATGCAGTCCTCATACCTGACTTTAGAAGAAGGATCTGATCATTCTGGCACAGTTCCATGAACCCTGAGATGCGCTTGGCGAACTCCACTACATACTGGATTGCATGGGTTATTTGGATGGCACACTGCTGCCACAGCACGTCACGTGGCTAAAATCAAAGATAGTCGTTTTTTGATTATTTTTGTCACAAAAAAGTGACAAATGCTATTTCCTACTTAAGAAAATCCTTCGAATCCTAATCTAAATAGCCTTACCTTGCTCTGGTACATCTTGACTTCTTCATAGGAGTGTGTCTGCCACGCCAGCTGCTGCAGCTCCTCAGTTGTGTACTGACATGTCTCCAAATGGGACTTTATGATATTCTGAGCTATACGGTCTGCATAAGAAGATGATTTTATTACTGAACATGATATATTAATATACAACATATTTTCTTTTAAAATTACGTAATTTAAAGTTCATTTACTACTGCATACACATGCCCTATAGTTAATACAACGACCATCTATCTGTAAGTCTGTCTGATCTCTTCTGTCTGGCACAAGCTGATCTGCACACCTGCTGTACCAATTTC
Organism: Philypnodon macrostomus; assembly: GCA_036025475.1. NCBI lineage: Eukaryota > Metazoa > Chordata > Actinopteri > Gobiiformes > Eleotridae > Philypnodon > Philypnodon macrostomus. The sequence continues at coordinate 11,151 of JAVQKC010169729.1, forward strand.
TTATTCCTACATTAGTAAAATATTAAAAGCATGCTTACCTAGCTCTCCCATGCTAACGCTGTTGTGTCCCAGCTGACTCTCCTGGTAGCCTCCATAGCTGAACAGGTTTGGTACAGGTGTTAGGTCATACACAGGCTCCTGCTTAATGTGTTTCATCCCGGACATGTCTAGCCCTGATTGGTCGGGCGACGCCTGGGTGGAGTCTATCCCGTAGTAACCGCCCGGTACCCCGTTTCCATGGCCACCCTTGGGCAGCTCAATGACATGACCATTAGCATACGTGCCCCCAATCTCATGGTTTAGAGTGGACAGTCCATTGGTTAGAGTGGTGGAGTAAACACGTGCCAGAGCTTCAGCTTCCCCCGTCTGCTGCTGCCTCTGTTCTTGAAGTCGAGCCTGGTGTTTCTGGACCTCGGCGTACAGGCTGTCACGCTGCTTTTTGGACATACGACCAAATTTTACAGCTGCATGTGAGAGAAAGAAGTAGACATTTTTAAATTGTGAAACAGAAAGAGTTGAATGTGATATGTGATAACTCAACTATATCTTACCATCTCGGGACATTCCCAGGGCTAGGCATTTTTGCAGGCGGCAGTGTTGGCAGCGATTACGATTTGTTCTGTCAATGAGGCAGTTTCGCTGGCGAGGGCAGGAGTACGACGCATTGTTCTGCTGACTACGTCTGAAGAAACCCTGGTTACATATTGACAATGAGCGTGATTAGAGATGGCTAGAAGAGCATGTAAGCATATAAAACAGCAATTTACATATTTCTATTACAGTTTTATAGCTGCATCTTACCTTGCATCCTTCACATGTAATCACCCCGTAGTGGATGCCCGATGATTTGTCTCCACAGATTTTGCATGGTATAACTTCGATTTGGGCTGCAAGAAAACACACAAAGCACAATGTTTTTTTTTTTTACAAATTCTGCGATGCCAAACGAAAGTGCGTTTTCACGTTTGTTATTCACAGCTGGGGGGGCTGTGGAGCGAGGGGGGGGGGGGGGGCAATTTGAGGTTAAAAACAGGACAAAATCATGAACTGGTTAGATGCTTCATTGGGTGAGTTTGTAGCTTGAGGAAACTTA
>JAVQKC010169752.1:0-15001 GCA_036025475.1 Philypnodon macrostomus
ACACAGGCTTCACATACACACACAGACTTCACATACACACACAGGCTTCACATACACACACAGGCTTCACATACACACACAGGCTTCACATACACACACAGGCTTCACATACACACACAGGCTTCACATACACACACAGCTCCATGCTCCATGCTCCACGTGCACCAGTGAGAGGGGATTAGCCTGGCCAAGTACAGCACACAGACTGCACTCGGTGTGAATGACAGTCCAGAGGAAGACCGAACGGAAACCGCTCCACACACGTATTGCATTCAGTTTAAATGAGGCGTTAAGTGTCTTGCACAGTTTTCAACAGGATTCAAACCACCAACCCTCTGGTTAAGAATGACCACTCTACCCCTGAGCCACTGAAAGGCCGTATGCAGGGTAGAATGCATGTGCGCTGCCACAGATCGAGAAGTAACCTAGGTTCAATACCACATATTCTTGCATTTTCATTAGTTGTTTGAGCACTGCTTTTAAGGACGCATTTACTGTACATAATCAGATTTGTATGACACCTACGTTTGATTATGATTATGTGTCTATAGTCCATTATATGACCTTAGTGCATATAAACTTAGTCTAAAAGTCTCTCAAAACATGGTCAGTGGTGAACAAAAGCAAACAACCCGGATTATCAAAAAAGTTCATCAAAGAAGCGCATTGCCTTGATTACATTACTAACAGCAAATCAAAAGCCTTGCCAAACCCAAATCACATCCGTCATTACTGCATTTATTGCCACAGCACTGTCCAATTGAGCAGTGGAGCAGTAAGATTTTGTGAACAGTGATAGTACCAGCAGCAATCAAACTGTCAGATATTACATTTGATCATAATCCTTACAGAATACAACCTCATTACACACTGATGACATTTACCCAAGCGCCTGTCTGCACCTGTCATGAATACATTGCAAACACACAGACAATCATTGGACAAGGAGCATGTCTGAATGATGAATGCAGATGTTGTATCAGACTGTGTGCCCCGTGCTACTTGGTGATAATCACAGTTGATGGTGCACTGTCTTGGAGCGGTCAGGAGATGTGTACATGCAGCCATCACTGTCCACAGTGTCCCATTGTTACACTATCGGAGGTCAAGGAGACACTTTATCATTGTGTTACTGTGGGTTCTCCTCTTCCTCAGACATGTATCAGTAAGGAGAATGGGCAAGGGTGGGTAGTAATGAGTTACATTTACATAAGTTACTTTTTGAATGAATTATACCTCTGAGGTTTTTGTAATGTTATTTTGATGTATCATTATTCTTCAACAAAAAATAGATACAAATAATAATAATAATCAACTTCACCCATCACTATTTGTTTTGCGATGAATGAATTGGATTTTTTACACTTTACAATTGAGAGCATAAGCTTGTGGTGGTAAGCTACTTCTGTCGCCACAGCTGCCCAGGGACAGTCTGGCAGCCATTCTGCACCAGGGCTTCTCAAACCATCACCATATACTATCACACACACACTATCATATATAGAAAAAGGGGGTTGAGTTTCTTGCCCAAGGACACAACAACAGTATGTACAGTTTTGAGCAGGATACAAACCACCAGCCCTCCAGTTATGGGGCGGCCTCCGGCAAAACACTTGGCGTGGTAATGCTGCCACACTTCCTGCAGAGTGTGACTGTTGACTGAATGAAAAATGAATTTTGGAGTGTCCAGAAGTGATATACAAAATTAATTACTACATTTCCTACATATGCATATCCCTTGTTAAAAAAACACAAATTATCTATACACTATAAAATATTGACATGACAATTTAACCAGCGGCCATCACTGTCTGTAGCACTGGAGAAGCTGTGCAATGTCTTGTTCACACTTATCTTCTTGCTTCCTCTTCCTTTCGCAGACGACAGAGTCTCTGGCCTCACGATCACTGTTGCTAATGTGTTGTGGCAATATTAATTAACTACAGGCCTGTCACAGCTGTTTCTATGGAGAGCTATTAGAAGAGGAAGAGATTAGACAAAAACAACAGAGAGACTGACGGGGGGTCACCTTCATGTTTCAAATCATATTCAATTTACAGCAGTCAACACAGTGAAGGGAAATGACTGCACTTGACCAGAGAGAGAGGTGACGTCTTGTGTGTCAATGACTAGACAGCCATATTAGAGACTGGGCCATATATTATGTTACTGTGGATTTTTTGGCATTTTTTGTTTTTCTATAGCAGTGCGTTTTATGGGAAAAATATAACATCACGATTACATTAGGCCAAGATCACAATTTAGATTTGATTATGATTTTAGTTGATTTTGTATTTTTTGTCTTACACACAGTTCATAAAATTACAAATTCAATGTACATCCAATCCAATGATGCACACCCCATATTCTTCTTCTTATATTATTCTACAAAATATAAATGGATAGTACAGTATCTTGTCACATCTCTATGACGTATGCAGTTAAAGGTGAAGTCTGTAAGTTTCCTAAAATAACAAAAAGTTTAAGATAAAAAATGATTATCCGGTTATCTGACCCTGTTCTATGATAATAATAATAATAATAATATTAATAATAATAACTTCCATTTATATAGTGCTTTTCAAGACACCCAAAGCACTTTACATTTTTTTTTTATTATTCATTCACTCCACAGTCACACCTGATGATGGTAAGCTACTTATGTAGCCACAACTGCCCGTGTGGCTGCCAGTTTGCGCCTACGGCCCCTCCGACCACCATCGAACACCAATCACACAACCACATTCATTCATAGGCAGTGTCTTGCCCAGGGACACAACGACAGTCTGTACGGGGACTCGAACCACCACCCCTCTGGTTGAAGGGCGAGCACCTACCCACTGCACCACTGCCGCCCCATGATGTAGGTTAAAGCAGGCTGTCTGTAGTCTGTAGAGATCAGGGGAGGGACTAAAGTAAAACTCCACTACTATTGGTTAAACGGTATACCACAAATTAATTAATTACAGATTAGTTATACCACTAGTAATAATATACTCTATACACACACACAGGCCACTTTATTAGGTAGACCTCACAACTGCAGCCTGTGAGCTGAAATAGCTAATCACTGTTTAACATTCCCATAAGGCACCTACACCCACACCACGTTCAATTCCTTTTAGAGCTGCTTTAGATGATGTGACATGGCCGCTGACACTTGAGCTTTTAGCAGTACATTTGTCTTGTATTTCAGCAAACATAATTACTCTGTCAATGGTTCAGCATACCAGAAGTCATTGGAGGATTTTTTTTTTACTTTAAGACCCTGTGTGGGCTGTATTATAAGCAAGGGACACAGCTGTTTAACCAATCACACACTTCCACAGCACAGGTTCTGATTGGTCGATACATCCATTATCTCTCAGGAATAATGTGCTGATGTTTTTATCTCAAAAACGTCTTACAGTTATGTGTATGTTAAGAACTAAAAGCCAACTCTAGACTGCTTGTTCGTTCCATTTACTTCCTGGTTTTGTTTGAGACCATGATAGAGGGAGGGGAGGTAGAGGGGGGAGGGGGGAGAGCCTTATGTTAACGTCGATCCCCCCAAAATCAGGTCGTGCAGTGGCTTGACAGGTGTACCTAATAAAGTGGCCAGTAGAGTTCGAACTCTTTGAATCATCTCCACAGCCTGTCCTCCTCAGTGTCTCCTCCATTAACCTTGGTTTTCACTGTTCATTTCCTTTATTCAAATGGGCCTTAATCTGACGTGACAGAGAGCTGTGGCTGACCACTGACCTCTGCACTGTCCTTACACTGATGCATCACATACACAACACTATACTGACACACACTATACACACACACACACACACACAGACACACAGATAAAGTGGCCAATCAAAAACCAAGCAGCTCCATTACCAGGCCACTCAGTAAAACAAGTGTAAGGATTACTCCCATGGCATGTAACAGAGCTATGCTGGAAAACTAGAAATAGAGGCACTTGAAAAGTCAGACCTCGGCAAAGGCACTGCTCATGTTTCATCAGGGTGCTCAAATCTGGACATAAAGAAAGATCTTCTATTTATTAATGGTGCATGTTTATAGAGTGTATATAAGGGCTATTCAATAACCATGGAGAATATTGCAATCGATTATTTTGTGATATTTTGATGCAAGTTCAATTAAAAACAGAAATTGTTCCTTTTATTAAGAAAATCATGGCTACAATTTTTCTTAACACATTTTCACTTAAGGCTCTGTATAGGAAAACCACCGTGTCATTATTTCAATGTATTTTGATGTAATTCAGATATTGCATTTGTTTGTATTAGAATTACAAATATTTTGTGAGTCATTAAGCTCTAATGTATATTCAATTCACCCCAAAGCACTTTAATACTTTTTCATTCATATTACAGTCACAGCTTCTCAGATCGCCATAAAACACATTCACGCCTCATACATTAACAAAGTGTCTTGCCCAAGGAGACAACAGCAGTATGAACAGGCTGGAGAGGGAATTGAACCGTCAACCATCTCACTTATTTTACCATGTGAGCCACAGGATTAAATGCTTTGCGAAATAAGAAATACAATATTAGATATTACAAGAAATTATTACATTAAATCAAATAAACCCTTTAATAAATTTAAAAAATAAAAAATAAAATAAATAAAAATAAAAATAAAAATAAAAATAAAAATAAAACCTTTCTTGGTTGTATGTACACTAAACTGAAATTAATGCTAATGTTTGTGTAGTTGTGGCATTTAAATCTTTAGTGACTTTCCCGGTGGCTAACATTAGGGCTAATCCTGCTCTAAAAATCCCTTGAGAATAGACTAGTATTGAATGTAAAGCAGCCATCTCCTAAGAATACATGTGATTTCCCCGGATAAGGAAAGGTTAAGGAGGAGGCAGGAGCAAATGGAAGTCCTTGCTTAAGGATAAATAGCAGTTTAATGTCAGAGTGATGAGTCATTTAAAGGCAATTCCCTTCGACACAGATTCGGGCGTGAGAGGAGTCAGGGAGGGTTTCATTAGTGTTAGGCTTAATAACAGAGGGTAGAGCTGTAGTATCGTAATAAGGCAAATTCGATTTATCCATGAAGTAGGGCTGCACGATTTGGAGAAAGAATATAATTGCGATTGACATATTTTGCCATTAGATTTGCGATATTGTTTTTAAACATGTCCAAACACTTGAAAGAAGACTTAAATAGTAACTGTTAAACTTCCACAAGAATCACACGCCTTTCAGAACATGTTTGTAGAGGTTAACCCTACAAGGTCAGCAGGACATTACATAGATTTTGTTCTGTGCAGAGGATATGATATTGCCTAAAAAAATTGCAGCCATTGCAAATTGAGACCATCATAATTGTGATTTTGATTCGATTAATTGCGCAGCCTTACCAAGAAACATTCAAAAGGATTGTTTGGTCAGGGTTTATTACTGGTTTGGACTTGGTTTTTTAGACCTAGTTTAGACTTGACATGACAGGATATGGCTGTTAGGTTTGATATGAACAGTGGGTAACATCAAAATGGTAGCTAGATAATCAATTCAATTTTTGGTGGCACTTTACTTTATAGCTCCGTAATAATATGGTAACAATGTAGTAATAAACAGGTAATATGCAGGTAATTCATTTCCCAATCATTTCTATGTAATTACCAAGCCTAACCCCTTATCCTAACCCATAATTAGATTCTATATTGTATTACTATCTTGTTACCATTCTAATTACATTGCAGGAATACAAGGGTAATTACATAAAAATGACCTGGTTAGTAAGCATAATTACTATATTATAACCTGCTTGTTAACTATTTATTACCACACGGTTACCATATTATTAATGTGATGTACAGTAAAATGGGATGCAATTTTGTATTAGTTTATTTCAGACACATGTATTGGTCAATAACAATAGGTTAAATAAATATTAAACACTTTTTTATGTAATAAATGCATTTTTTTTACTAATCTCATTTAAATCTGACAATTCAGATTATTACATTAGATTTTGTGATAAGGATATTGCATTAGATGAAATTGCAATAACAAACTATTGTGTGATAGTCCTATATTATACAGCCCTGTATATTTACATATATTATTCTATTTCTTGTTTAGAAATTCTCATATTGTGCTAACATTGCATTGTATTATTCCTGGGGTGTATGCAGAGGTTATAAGGGCCACTCCAGGATACACCGTGCGCTGTCTTGGTTATCTTAAATTTTTGGTTAGCTTAAATTTTTCATAAAGATGAGTCTCTTCTTCGCCCCAGCCCTGGTTCATTGTCCTGTTCCACTCTGTCGACTTAATGCTAATGCTAATGCTAAAGACGGGCCGCATGGTGATTGTCCTTCACATTCAAGTGCCCTGAGCTAGCGGTCCGCTTTAAAATATAATACAATATTCAAGGCTATTGGCAAACATAACGACCATGAACTTACTGTGTGTGTCTGTGTGTGGGGAGAGGATGTGTGTAAAATATGGATGAAGTGGCATAACTTTTTGTGTTAGCCTTGTGCCGAGAACAGCATCTGCAAATTCATTCAGTGTTTGGGTGGGATTCTTTAGCCTAATTGGTTGTTACAGCTGTCAATCATCCATTAGTGAATAAGTACAATATTGAGTGAAAATCATGTATGGTATGACACAAAAGGCAAAGTGCCATACATTTTTCTAAAACATGTTCCCAAATTCAAATCTATAAACAGCAATGTAATCAGTCAATTGGTTAACAACTTTACAATTAGAAGTTCGGGAGTGATCAGGTATTTGCAGCCTTGATATACTGTTTTATGACCGGAAACCAAAAATAATAAGAGAAAATTATTATTATTAAAAAAATAAAAATGTGTTTTTTGATTAACCTATGGTTGGTTTTAATCAATGGAAAATATTTGAAAATTACAATTTCACCAAAAGATTTATATTTATTATTCACTTTTTTGGACAATGCCTTAAAAAAGATGTGCGGTTCAAAAAAAGTCAATCAATCTTTGGCCATTTTTCTTGACTCATGTTTCCCTTAACAATCTTGATTTTGAAATGATTAATCATGTAAGCTATATTATCTGTAAAAATAGAAATAAATGCAAATAAACTGATCAAAAGGGACAAACAAATTAGGACAAACTCAACTAGTGATTCTTAACTTGTGGGTCGGGGTCCAAAAGTGGTCATAACGAGGGTGAATAAAGTTTCAATGTTCATTTAATTACACAAATGGGGTTAACAGATTTAAAAATGAATGAGCCATAAGGCTGTTTGTAAAAAAATAATAGGTGAAATAACATTCAATGAAGCGGAATAATGAGGGTAATTGGGACCCACAACTTTAATAAACAACATTATGTGGCTATATTTTGACTTTCATTCATTAACAACTCTTGCTATATTGACTATTTGCTGAATAATATATTGTCTTAGTCATAATTTTGATCATATAAAGTCCCTAACAAGCCAGCATCTCTGTCCATCTTCCTACAACAGGTTTCTTTTTTAAATAAGATTGAACAGTGTGAAGAGTCTTTAGTGTAAGCTCTGCCCTCAGGCTGCAGCTGGTTCCACATTACACACACATCTGCTTTATCCACACTGCTTGGCCATGTAATCACAGGCTGGCATACATACTAACTCACTCACCAGAATGGACAGGGAGGGGGCTGTATGTGCCAAAGGGATGGGGATAATTACCATTTAGAGTGTGCATTACAAAATATGTGACATAGCACATTTTATATACTTTCATCCAGTTGGGTAAATTATGAGATTATTATGAACAGGGCTTGACATTCATTAAATCCGACTACTTTGCCTGTAACATACTCAATTTCCCTTCCCACTTTAGCTATTTAGATTTTATAGTCACACATGTGATTGTTTAAAAAAAAACTATAATCCAAGATTTCAGCACATTATAGACCCTTTAAAAGTTAGTAAACAGAAAGTTCTAAATTCCAGAATGGAGGGAACTGGAGTAAAGACCATAATACATTTTCAATGGAGACATTAGTATTAGACACAAAATATCGCAAATAAAGATGTTTTGACAAATTCCATCCACTCTGCTACATGTAGGTGATGTCAGAGCCTGGTCAGGAAACATTAATGAATGTACCTCACATTTTATGTTTATTTAATGTACACGTCAGTAACAGTTAGACTTTTGGCTGGAGGAAAAATTCTTGATTTTCAAGTTTTACTGGACAAGTCCTTACAGAAATGTTGATGACCACAATAGTGTTTTCATTGTACTCTCAGAATGATTCTATCCCTCACCCCAAATCATACCTTTTTGTAAAGTTAACTCACTTTTGCACCAGTTGCTTCCATTCTGAAATTTTATAACATTTTAAAGGGTCTGTTGTCAACTTACGATCTTTTCTGGCCGAACTGTGGCTTATGAAAATGACAATCGCTATAGTGGCCATTGTCAAGCGACGACTCAATAAGGGTAGATGGGTCACTAAATTCTTGATTTGCGACTAAGTGACCATTTTTCAGTGTGTACCCCACCAAAGGCCTTCTAAGACTAAGACTTTCTACATCAATCTGTGACAAACACTAAAACAATAAAACAAACTTGATTTTTTCCCCAAAGTATTGACAATATTTAACAAAGACGTTGAATTTGGGATTTAATTTTTCTTTTGGTCCAGTCCTTTACCTCAGAAATACAAGCCCCTAGAGTCAACAGAGCAGTTGACTTTGAGGAAACTCCACCAGTGAGAGATTTCTGTAACTAAACGACTGCAGCAAATCCTTTTAAAATCCCCTTTCAGACGCCTCGGCAACACACTCAGTCACCTCGGCAACAGGGGAGGAAGTATTCACGGTGACAGGGAGGAAGGGGAAGTCTCTTTGGGGCAGGCACTAGTTTGTACAGGTGTACTGGGTTTATGTCTTGCTCGGGGGGGAAAGACACTCAAAGCTGTACCAAGAATCTTAATACAACTTAGGCTTAGTCTACACCGTGACAAAAACTATATCATATCAAAAACATTTCTCATAAAAGCGGAATCGTTTTAGAAAATATCTGTGTCCACACGGGTTCACTCAGCTCCACTGAAACGCTGTAGTATGTATGCCAGGCCCGTTGGTGGCGCCGTGACACTTCTGTGAAAACACTGGGCAGCTCCATGTTTGTTGTTGGTGTCAGAGTGCTGCGGGTTATAAAAGGAGGAGGGGCCACAACAATATCGTTTCAAAAACAAACTTTACTGCTCGTAAAAATGGAAGCCCGGAACCGCCGTTTTGAAATCTTTCCACTCTGGGACCCGGTTTAAAAAATTATAGTTTTTGGGCTCCCAAAATGCTGCCTATACGATTAAATACTTTTGCAGATGCGCCTAATGTCAGTCATCTCACTTTGGCTGCTCCTTTTCTTTCAATGACTGTGTGGACAATTTGTACTTGCTGAACTTCCTGATAACCTGGCAAATAATGCTCCACAGATCCATCTGGGTGGGCATGTGTTGAAAGTGTTGTAGATATTATAATATTGGTTGATTGATTGGATGAATTCATCTGTCTACCACGTTCTGTTTTTTTTGTTTTTGTTTTTTTTTGCCAAACAGCAAGGACTCTAGTATGAACATTTTCTTTAGATGATTTTTGCTGACTTTGCAAATTCATTTTTTAAAGTTTTTTCAAGATGTTGCTATAAGACAACATAAAGCCAGCACATCCTGAACGTTGGGGAGAACCAACCAGCTTGAGTCAGACATGGTGGATTTTTGTGAGTAAGGTATGTGACTTTGTGGCTCCATTTTAAGCTATACACTGATGGACTAATGTAAGTTGATATAAATATTCAAAAACCAATCAAAAACAACACAAATGTGCCTGAGGTAACATGGAAAGTTACTCCTCTTTGTCCAAAGTTTGGACATTTTGAAGCCATTTTGGTTTGTTCGAATTGTAAACAACTTCAGAAACCAGTGGTGCTATTTTGTCATTGCAGTTTAGATGATTTTCTGCAAGAACTGGAATGAAGTTTTAAAACGTGTGTCAACAAGTGCCAGCTATAACCCTCTGTGTATCTTTAGGCTCTTCCAATTTCCGTAAGTTTTTTCTTCTTCCCAGACTAGTTTTCCATCCTCCTCGCTCTGATTGCTATTTACATATTTGGGTAAATGAGTTCGGGATTGGGCTTCCGTGATGTTGTTTGTCAATTTGCGTTTTTGTTTTTCCTGCCTTTTTTCACCCTCCATCTCCTTTGGGCAACAGATTAAATGAATGTTTGTAGACACTGGGATGCCACACATGAGCAAACAAGATATTCTGCAAAATGACAAAAAAAAAAAAAAAGTCATCCCAATTACCGCTTGGCAAACTCGTGAGATTCATCAGGGGGAAAAAACATGTTTAGGTTGAAGATACAGATTTCTGTTTTGCTGCAGAACAGTAATTAGCTTAATTTACATAGTTTTCTGTTAGCTTGTTTGTTAGCATTCTCCAACAATAGCATGGTGCTTACAAAATGCAAACGCTTTAGAGGTGTCAAATTCACTAAGGGTGGCACTGATAGTGAAACAGCAGCAATACTTATACTGATATCATGGGTGAGACATTCAATTTGCTCAATAATGAATTGGTTCAAAATGGTGGCCTCTCAATACAAAATAATGAGGTCCTATTACATAACAATAAAGTTGTGTGCTTAAAAAATACAAAATTGTTAAAATTATGAAATTCGCTACCAAGCATTGTGGCTGATTCAACCAATGTTTAGGTTGAAGATACAGAGTCCACCTTTTGCTGCAGAACAGTAATTAGCTTCATTTACATGGTTTCTGTAACAATAACATGGCGCTTACAAAATGCAAAAGTAGAAAATAATAGAAAGAATTATTAAATTAGCTACCAGCTACCATTATCAACAAAACAACCACATAAACAGCCTGATAAAATAGAATTGCAAAAGCCTTGAACTATGGAGATTGAATTGGATACAATTTTTCCAACCAAGTTAAGCTCCTCATTATAAAACGTTATTTTAATTTTGTTTTTTTTCCTAAAGTAAAAAAAAATCAAAATCAAATTAAAAGTCAATTCATTAGCAAATCCATCTCTCTAACCTGTGACCACGTTGGTTTCATTTCCAAAGTATAATTGTGAACTTTCTAACACAATGATACCACAAAAAAAGTAGCTTGAAGCCTGGAAATTTCTGTCTCACCCCAAACAAAACAATACTTGCCTCCTCGTTGCAAAATCATGGAATTATAAAAGTCTGATCCATCTATCTACAAGTATAAGATTCTTCGGACAGCCACCCCAAAATCTATTTTCATTCAACATTGCATCATCTTGTTTGACATTGCCTTAAACAAATACATTATGTCATAGTAAAAGAGGTCAGCTTTTGCCCCACATTTTCATTCCATCTCTCCATCCATCCCTATCCTTCTCCTCCTTCTTAATTACAAGTTGGATGCTGTTTGGCATTTCCCGCTGTTTTGGTCATTACAGGCTCCCTTAGGAGGTGTTGTACTTGCCAAAGAAGCTTAGCTCAACACCATGAATGTGTGTGTGCATGATGCGTACCTGGGGTAAACGGGGACAAGTCTTCCTGCTGGGTTTGATCCCCATACTGCCATCGGGGGGCGCTCTGATGTTGAAGAGGGTCTGCAGGGCGCACTGTGCAGCCTGGATCTTCGCCAGCTTCTTACTGCGTCCGCATCCCTCGAAAATCCTTCCGTCAACCCGCACGGCCATCACAAAACTTCGCAATCTTCTGCCCTGGGTGCGCTCCGAAAGACATGCATAGCGTAGTCCGGGACGCAGCTCGTTCAATATCGCTACGGGGCTTTTCGGGGCATCCGCTTCTGGGACTATACCGCCTAGCCTTTGTTGAGCTTGTACCATCAAGTCTAAAGTGTGCCTAAGTAAGCATCCGTGCCTTAGAAGTTCGCTTGAAAGTAGGTCGCTATCCGAACATTGCGATGAATCAAATTCCTTAAAAAGCGTATCCGAGAAGTCCGCTTGGTCTGAGGTGAAATCCGCAGATGGGTTGGAGATGTTGCCCATAGCTAAGTGAGCTTGGGGCGCGTTCGGAAATTGAACGAAAGATTTTAACGCCAATTCTGCTGCCCGCATTTTTGCTTTCTTTTTTGTCGGACCAGTGCCTTCAAAAGTCAACCCGTTTACTTCAACTGCAATGGCAAAGACGGGCGCATGTACCGGCCCGGTTTGGGACACCATTCGATATTGTAGCCCCGGTTTGAGTTCGTTCAGCTGGACTAAGGCGTTTTTGGGGCTCTCTGACCAGGAGAGTTTTTTGTAGATGAGGCGTAGTTGACACATGTGGCCGTTGTTGTCCTCCTCTAAAGGGCGCTTCCTCTTCAGAGCCGAGCTGGTGCTGCTGCTTCTGGAGGAGTCAGAGCAGAAGAAGGACTCGGTGGAGGCGATGGAGTGCTCGTCCAAGTTGTCAATGTTACGGTTTTCCTTCACCTCCGCGCTGCTGGTGCCTAGAAGAAAAAGAAGAAATGCGTCTTTATTGTACTGTATATGCTGTTAAATCCCAAAATAAAAATGCCTAGCATATACAAAATTCTGAATTGAAGATTTGTGCAGCAGATGGGGCACAATAATTAGCTTCATTTAAAGTTAAGGTGTACTTTATTGTCCCCATAGAGAAACTTCTTGAGCCAGGGTCTTGGTCAGGATATACCTAGCTGAAGGATTATCATACATGTTTTAGGTTACATGTATTTGTTCTTCTCAAGTTCTTAAGAAGAGCCACTTGATTTGATCCACTTGGAATGCATTCATTTGTAAAAAGATATGGCCTTGAAGTCTGGAAAGTTGGAAATTGTTCAATATGCTGTCCATACCGCAAACACTACACAATTCAGTAAAGTTAAAAATGCCAAAAATGTATTCAAAGTATAAACTAGAGAGTGACCACTTGCACAAATTGTTCAATGTTGAGCAAAACCCAAACAATGTGACCTGTGTGCTGAAGACATCATTCCTACCATTCTACTCACCATCCAAAGACATGTATGTGTTAACCAAATTGGTGAACTAAAGCTGCTGCATTGTTAATTATGTACCCAGCCTAAAGCCCATAGCTGTTGGGATAGGTTCTAGTTACCTGCATTAACTTTTATAATACCTATTCTGCCTATCTGACTTTTGATTAACTTAGTTGACTTCAATGATATAACACAGACCTGAATGATTCTCACACAAGATGACATCCGTGCCTAATCCAATCGTCCATTTCCAAAATCATTAATTATGATTCTGACAGAGAGATTATTAACATATTAAACCTTTCACAGAGAGAGTTAGCTTCACTTTGATGAATAAGGCTCTGTCTCACAACTCAAACCTCAAAGGGACATAGACATCTGCATAGTGTTTTGAACAGCAGGACCATAGCTGCTAAACTAGGTCTAACCTAGGTATAAACCAGGAGCAAAGGTGGTCTAAACCAGGGCTAATCTAGGTCAAAACCTGACGGAAGTAGCAGATCAGGACCGAACCAGGACTAAATCAGTTAAAACTAGGCCTTGAACCAGGTCTAAAGCCAGGTTTAGAGCAGATCTGAATTTAAATATGCACTACCTGATTTTGTGCAGAAAAAAATTTGAAATACACAATGATGTGCTCCCCTTTCCCCTTCCCCAACAATCTGTCACGGTCTCACACACAGGAAGTATCAGAATAACCCCCCAAAATTGCTGCTGTCAATTTTGAAATAAAACATTAGCTCCTTCACATTATTCCTGATAGATTCTAATTCTTGATAAATAAACAATGTTTAATCCAATCAGAGCGCTCCTGTCCTGTGGAACCGTGTGGTTGGTTGACAAGTGTCCTTACGCTCTCAAACAAATACCCTTATAATACAGCCCAAATATGAAGTCAAATCATCAGGTATTGCAGCTTTAAATCGATGAGCGAGTTAGTGTTACTTTAAACATGGTCTTAAACTTGTATAAAAACATAGGCTAATAAACACCAATATATATCTTTTTCCCCATATACTGTTGTACCCATAATGAACAGAATTATTTATAGATTTTATAATACAACTTCCATTTTTTATTTATGTCATTCTTCTGCTTGTTTTGCTTCATAACTTATTGGTCATTTTTAGTCAAATACAAAACCATGGAGCTTACTGAGAGTGTCTTCGTCCTCTGTCCCGCTGGTCCCAGGGCGCATGTACGTGAAGGGGGCGATCAATGCAGACAACATACTGACATTCTCTGTGGAGAGAGAGAGAGAGAGACAGGACCGGTCAGCAACAGGGCAGGAGTTTTGATGGTTTTATCGATTTAAGTCCTGACCCAAACACAGACCACACGTACACATGGATGAGGTGACTATGCACACAACACTGGTGGATCAGCTGGGACTTTTAAGCTTCATCATGATCACTGCACGAGTTGTTCTGTTTCATGCGTTTTCTTGCATTTACCAAGGTGCCACAGGGTCACTACCAAACACACCATGACAATCACACTAACACATTCATAGTGTGACAAGGTGAGTGTCTGTCAGTGGGTGCCAACAGCAGTAGAAAACTAGGCCTGTCCTGTGCATCCCCGACAGCAAGCTGTATATCGGCGAAACGCCCCCATACGTCTGCTACAACTGTCACCAACGGACACCTTAATCAGACATTGTGTGATTTCTAAGGGTTTTAATATTGTTAACGAGCAATTAAGAGGCCCGCCCTCAAACCATGACAAACATCGGAAGGGTCTATTTTACTTTTTTGATTTGTCTGGATGTTTGTGAAGAATGTTTTGTAAAATTCCCTAAAACTATATTCTTCTTTCAGTCTATAGGGGGTGCATCATATTAGTCAGTTGTGTTCAGGGCCGGGGGGTCATTAGGTATTTAATGTTTGAGCCTAATCGGGCAAAGTATGTGCAAGTTAGAGGCTGTCAGATATACCTGACCTCCCAATTTCAATTCAAAATGGCCGACTTCCTGTTTGTTGTAGGGTGGGGTCATAATAATATTTTATGTTGGGTACACTGTGGAGAATCACTGTACCAAGTTTCATT
>JAVQKC010169779.1:0-13666 GCA_036025475.1 Philypnodon macrostomus
ACACACTTACTTTGGCAGAGAGCAATGAAACTTGGTACAGTGATTCTCCACAGTGTACCCAACATAAAATATTATTATGGCCCCACCCTACAACAGGAAGTCGGCCATTTTGAATTGAATTTGGGAGGTCAGGTATATTTGACAGCCTCTAACTTGCACATACTTTGCCCGATTAGGCTCTAACCTGAAATACATATTTACCCCCCGGCCCTGAACACATCTGACTAATATGATGGCAGTTACCTCTATAGTGCCCCCTATAGACTGAAAGAAGAATGTAGTTTTAGGGAATTTTCAAAATTTGGCAAAATCATTCTTCACAAACATCCAGACAAATCAAAAAAGTCAAATAGACCCTTCCCATGTTTGTCATGGTTTGGGGGCGAGGCCTCTTAATTGCTCATTAACAATATTAAAACCTTAGAAATCACACAATGTCTGATTAAGGTGCCCATTGGTGACAGTTGTAGCAGACGTATGGGGCAGACGTATGGGGAAGACTTATGGGGCAGACGTATGGGGCAGACGTATGGGGAAGACGTATGGGGCCGTTTCGCCGATATATACACCTTGCTGTCGGGGACGACAGCACAGGCCTAGGCCTTTTGCATTTAGATATTACAGTGAGTTCTCTTCCCCCACTAGAACATCAGTGAAAGAATGTACTTTACTGGACATTGTTATTAGTCATTTTCACATTTGAAGGAAGGTAGTAAAACGTTTTTTTAACAAGCTTCTCTTTTTACAGTGCGGGGTAGACAACATTTGGGAATCAATTGATATGTAGTACACACACTGGTGGTGGTAAGCTACACACAGCTGACTTTACAGATCATCACCAAACACCAATCACACCACCACATTCATACATAGGCAATGTGGGTCTCTACCCCTGAGCCACTGGCACTCCAATCCAATACCTGTGACTTATCAGACAACATTCTTTGCTAATTAGTTACTTTAACACATTATTTTCAACTTATCTCTTTGCAAAATAGTAGAAATATTGAATGGCATATTTTCCATGGCTAATCTGTATTATGTAACCTGGCCATGGGAGGTGGGCCGTAATCTCATTAATGTGAAGTCCCCTTTGATACTACGCTACAAAAGCAACCTAACTAGTAATCCAAGTCAACAAAAAGGTCTAGCAACCACAGCTCTTACATAACCTCTGTCATTGGAACATCACGTCTCAGAAGGACAATAAACTATCAAAAGTCTATTCTTCACTTTGGAGCATAAAGCCAAGCATGAGTGAGCTGTTAATAAAAAAATACAAAGAGAAGGAAGAGCCAGTGAGACAAAAGCCGACGGGGCGAGGTAACATTGAGGAGAAGGGTTAGTGTTGGATCAATCCGAGCCCTGTTTGTTCTATTGTTCACGAGTGATCAGTGTCTGGCCTGCAGCAGCTCTGCGTCTGCCTCACCTCTGGCACCAAGCGACTGATTGTTACTTCGGCAATCTGAGAACACTGCCAAATAGACCTGCTTTAGGCTAATGCGGTCTACGCTTCACTGTCCTGGACTGGTCTGGGTGGGGTGGAGCAGCCAAATTCTGCACTCAGAAGAGTAAATATTGGGGGCACAACAGCAGAGAGGTTTCTGTTTCTGCAGAGAAGTTGGCAAGCTCACATACAGTCTCCCTGAGTGGATTCTACTCTATTTAAAAATGTATGTATTTAATATTTAAGTATTGCTATTGTTTTTAAAACCAAGATTCAGTTGACAGCACATTTTACATCTGTCTAAACACAAATGTATTAATTGCGCAACCCTACTCCCTGGCTGTAACAAGGGGTTGTTTTTTGGGGGGAGTTACTGTTGACATATCAAACAGCCATCTGACATGACATTTTTAGCACAGAACTGCAGCTCATTGAAGATAATTTTTTGAACCATTCTCTGTAAATCCTAAAGATTCTGGTAGATCATAAAATACTTAGACCAGCAACAAGTGACTCTTGCTTGGTTTGGACTAGAATGCTGTAAGACATTTTTATCATTAATTAAAAATGGCATTCCACTGGGGTCTTGTTTTGCCCCTGTCATCTTTGAACAAGCAGCTGAACAGGGGCACCTAATAAAGTAACTATTGAAATGTTAATAGTATGTATTAATATTTTTTTAACTAAGGGGCATACTGCATGTTAATAATATTTTATACCTTTAACAGTATGGTTCTTGGCAATTGTCTTACAAAATATTAATTTTATCTGCTGGTCAGATCAATCAAACAAGGCACAGTTCATTACAGATGCACTGTGTGGTTACCTGGTTTACAGCTGCTGACAAAGCCTGCCTGGGTAAAGTGAGGGTTATCTCCACTCGATTCACACAGGTGACAATTAAAGCAGGCGTCCGGGTCACCGTAGAAACAACAGCTGGGAAACAGGCACAATGCAAACATGTTTATCTGCCAGTGGGAGCAAGTGTTTGCCCAAGGGCACTGTGGCACTGTAGGCCTCATTAGAATAGAGTGGTAGACCTGCAAAACATCACTTCCGGGTTGCTTTTGCACAAGGTTCACATTATCACTCACACTAAAAATGTACTTAGTTACAAAGTAACAGTGTCACTTAAGTCACTGGTTATCAGAACTTAATCACTGATCTCCAGTAACAGATCTATAGTCAGAGTTATATCATCAAAACCCATCGGTCTCCCACCAATAGCCCAATAGCTCTCAGTAAGTATTATTATTAGGCCTATAATATTTCTATTACAGAAAATTAACAAAGAGCAGATTATTTTAGTTTTTTACTATATTATTTATTAATTAGCATATTGTGTATATATTGCTCTGTTTGCTATCACATTTGAAAATATTCACCCACTAGTCTAGGGTAGGCTAAATTATCAACCAAAGCAAACTGCAGAAACATGCACATCGGCTGCTGTATCGGTATATCAGAATTTATAATATTTTGTATATTTCACAAAAATAAAATCGATAAAGTCGATACATTTGAAGTAGTCACCGTTCTAATTATTAAATTAACTGTATTTCATTAAAAATATCAATTCATTGGAATACACTTTAAATACTGTATTAATTCCTTTAAAATGTGCAATATATCGCAGTAACGCCATATTGAGATATTATTGGTAATGTGAGCCAAGTATCACGTATCGTATTGAATCGTGAAGTACCCTGAGGTTCCCAGCCCTAATCAGAACCTCTCTATTTAGAAGAACACTGTCCTGAAGTTAGCTGTGATGGAAACCAAGCACCATAATGACTCAAATTACATTCCAGCTCCACTGTCAAGGTAGCAACTCTTCTTAGACCAAGCGAGCGTCACCACATAAACACATATTGCATAATCATAATAGGCCTAGAGCAGGATTGTAGTGAATGTAATACTTTTTGTTTGGGGTAATAATATTATTAAAGTCATTACTGAAATGTGTTACAGCTTATTGAGCAATGGAGCGAAATCCTCAAAATAACTTGTCAGCAGTACAGTGCTATTTTTTTATATAAGGCATGTTAGGGAGTGGTTGAATGTGGATTCCTTGATATGTTTCCTTTGTATGGGTTTGTAATTGTTATTGAAGACCTTTTCAAAATGTGAACACAGAAATAAAGGCCACTTGACTCGACCTAACTTGCCAAACACTATTCAGCTAATGGCCCACTCCCACACAAATAAATCAAGAACCCCAATATGTTCTCTTGAGAGTGACGTCAGAGGAGTGAGTTTTCCATGTTAACTCGCAGCCTCCACAGCAACCGGGGGTGACGGTGCCCACCCCCCCTGACCCGACCCGGGACAAACTCCATTCTACCACACTATTGTTCCCAGCACTTGAATGGATTGCCCTCTAATTCATCTGGGCGTCTGTGACAGGGTACAAAAGCCATGGAAGGCAGGGTCTGAGGTGCACAACAAAACCACCAGAATCACAGTTGTAAAGTTAAACATGTCAGGCTAAAAACATTTGGGTTGAGGATGTACTTCTGTCAGGAGCCCACATCAACAGCTGCTCAACCAGGACACTACTGCACTCACTGTGTGGTAAACAAAACTTTAGTACAGCAATTACAGAATGAGACAATGTGTGCTAAATTGGTACTTGTAAAACGGTACTGCAAAAGTGTTGATTGTGACTAAACTGAAAAAACCTAATAATCTAATAAGCTAATAATGTTAAGAGTATAATATATTTTTAAAGTGAAAATAGGCCCGTGAGTCTGACACATAAATGCCTAATATTACTAACATATTGCCATTAAAACGTGAAAAGGTAAAACATATTAGTATTTTTCTTTTTTATTAAACAGTTAGCATTCTATTAGCTTAATTTAGCTTGTATCCTAAATATCATAATTGTTTGTTTTTTGGGGGGCGGGGGATAGTTGTATGACTTCTACTGCAAGCCTAACAGTTAAAAGTAAATTATTAAACAATCCAACTTCATTCTAGGCCAGTGTAATCATTTTTCCGACCTAGCCTACATCTGATTTGGAAACCCATTTACAGATTAGCACTCTTTTGAGTTGTGTTTACATTGCACAAAGATGAGCCATTGTCAGCAGACCCGGGCCTAAAACTACAAAAAAACCATCTCTCCAAAATAAAGCACTGAAAACGCCTAACACCTGTGTGGTTGTCATGTCAAAACACTATAGAATACAAAACATGCTTGAATCGGCATGCATGTACTTTGCTGCCTGCATGCATACAACCACACTGACTTCAGCCACGTACAGCAGCAGCAACACACCGTGATGCTGCGGTACTGTCCTGCCTCACTTACCTCCGCGATGACACGGCTCGTCGGGACACGTAATCCGCTCCGACAACGTCCGAGTTAATGCAGGATACTTTTCAAAGGAGAAAATCTGAGTGGTCGGTGTTTTAAGCAGCTCAGGTGAGCGGCTGGCGTATCGGTGAAGCTGCAGTAGTCAAATAGAGTTGAGACACAGCACAGGCACAAGGAGAAGGCGGGCAGCGCCACGGGGACGATCCTCAAACCTGATTGGTGCAGGTGGAACACGCGCGCTCACTTCGGCCGTGCCCGCGAGGCTTGTGAAGTCACTGCTGCAGTCCCAGGCAGAAGACGCTAAAAGGGCACACAAAAACCTGGGCTGAAAATCATACAGTATGTTTTTTATTTGTTTTACTTTTTACAGTTTTCAATCATATTTGCCCAAAAATAATTGGTCCTAGGTATGTGTCTGTCACTCAAAAGGCTTTAACTGTATTGACATTCACTCTTACTCTCTTTATTTATGCATGGTTTGGACATTAAACGATTTTTGCTCGCTGCATGACTTAATACACATTTTCTATATTTCTAAAAAAAAGACCATTTATGATGTCACATAAAACTGAAAATTCTATTTTTTGCAGGTATACGTGCATAAGTGTGTTATTGTAAGCTACAGTTGTTATTATGTATGCATTTGTTCTGTGAGTTGGCTCCTACTTTGGCCATTTCTCTCTTGAAAAAGATATTCTGAATCTCAATTGGTCTTCCTGGTTAAATAACAGTACAATAAAAAATAATCAATCAGCAGTTGAGTTTAGACCCCAACAATGACTTCACACGCACGCACATTCAATAAACTAGCTAATGTTAAGCTGGTTAGGAAATGATCTGCAGTAAAAGACTGTCAACCACATTCACTATTTATGCCATTTTCTATTTGTTTGAAGTTTTAAGTTAAGTCTTGTATAAGCCTACACATTGAAGCTCGTATTATAGTACAGTATGATTCAGTGATTCCGGTAGCATCCTATGTTTACTCTGTGATTAAGCAGCTCCTGTCACATGTATCATGTGGGTGTGCCTCTATTATCATTATGAAAATCTTAAGGTGATTCTAAGGAACCTGAACATAATGTCAACTCACTGAAGACAATCTAAAGATCCTTCACGTGCATTATACAAAACTCCTTATCGTACACATCAGAAAATTAAATCCCCATGTAAACAATTTATCTGACTACATAGAGAAAGCCATAAAACATGACATAGGTCGGGGATTCCACTTGATAATCCCATTGACTACATACGTCATCCGCATTTATAGTCCCGTCTCATTCAGCTATTATGAAGCAAACCAGTGTCGACTTTGAAGCACATGCCAAACAAAAAGCTTTAAAGACACTTACAGAAAAGGAGCCTTTATTTCACCGACAAAATACACAACATTCAGATACCTTTTTGACTCCACAAAAGGCAGAGATACACCAGTATGAACCAGCATAATCATTGTGTTCAGAGAAAGATAACACACAAAGCCAACTGGCAGCACAGGCCTACAGTATTTTAGATAAAACAGACAAAATTACAAATATATACTGTATAAATCCATCTATTTCAGAGTAATATCTGATTGTTACACAAGATTCACTCAAACTGCTAAGAATTTCAACAAAATACCACCATGCAGTATTTCCTATTTGAAAATATATTTGTATTCAAGCCCAATGTAAGAACTATGTTAGCAGCTCAGGCTAAAGATGCTGGTTGTTCCATGTACAAAAACAGTAAACTCTATTTTGGTTCACACACAATATATAGTCTATTTTTTTTGTTGTAAGTCTTGTTGCAAAAATAATTACATGTGCAATCTGGATAAATATCTTTGAGAAGAGCACATTTTGTACATAAATGGTTGGAGTGTTTATCTTAATATTTTACAATTCTGTTCAGACTATAAGTGTGCATATGTATGTTTGGTCTTTCTTAAGAGTTGGTCCCATAAACTAGTGGAGAGGTTGGGTCCTTAAGCAAGACCAAGACCTAGCTTGGCAAGCCATTCATGTTTTCAAGAGAAAAGTGGAGCCTGGATCCCTTATTTTTCAGATAGGAACTGTGTACGTAAAATGGGGTGGAATGCAATGCTTAAAATCTATTGCCCAGATAAGTACTTGAGCCAGAGCTCTTTTAGTTCAGGGGTAATCATTTCGTCCTTCACTGACCCCTTGTGGTTGGAGATAGTATTTTGGCCCTATGTCACAGAATTCCTAAATCCAGATTGTGTTTCTGATCTACTCCTTCAATGAAATACTTGACTTTCGTTTTGTATAAGAATGGCTGGCCAGGCAAAGTTTAAGGGGAAGAAATAGAAACATCAAGGCACATTTAGTCACATAAGGCTGGTCCTTCAGTTTGATTTAGAACAGAAGACAATCATAATTTAAGCACTCAGTCATTGCCATGTATATTCACAAAATAGGGAATAAAAATGAAGGTCCCAGTTTGACATAGCGTGGGAAGTATTTTATCAGACTGAAAGTCCTATTGTGTTTGAAATTCAACTTTAATTCATTCTTGAGTTCTAATATTGCAATTTCATGGCATATTTAAACCCTGTAGCTGCCCGTATAGAGCCAACATGTGAGTTATGCTGGGATATGACATTCATATGCTGGAAAACAAAAGGCCATTTACATTTTCCTTATGTATACAAACTGCAGCATCTTTAGCATTTTTAACAAAGAATGTACAAAAGTGCATTTCTATGATTTGAATATTTCTGTAAAACAGATTGTAGAGATGTTTCTTTAAAACATTTACAAATCTCAACGTTACAAAGGCAGATAAAGTAAAATGAGGAAGAGTGGCAGTTCCTGTAGGTGTCTGGAGTTGAGCGAGGAGTGATTAGTGATTCTCTTCTAACCAGGATGGGCTATCTCCTCCGGGCATTTTTAACTTGATGTGGAACTGCTTTAGTGTCTGTTCCAGCTGCTCCTGGTTCCCAGCGTAGTACGCGGCTATGGCGTTGTGGAACAGGATCAGCTGATTGTGCAATACCTTCACCTGCAAATAAAACAGCAGGGGATATATTAAAGCTGCAATACCTGATTTTGTGAAACAGAGCAAAAAAGGTCTTTAGTTTGAGATGAGGCTTCCTTTTCCTTCCCTCCATCATGGTCTCACACATGAAGTACGCAGTGCCTAAATGTACACGAACCAAAAAGTAAAACATCATATTTTGAAATAAAACATCCACTTCACTTCATCAAACTACACATCATTCCTGATAGATTCTAGTTCTGAATAGATAGAATGGATGCATCTACCAATCAGAGGCCTCCTGTCCTATGGAAGAGTGTGATTGGTTAAACAGTTGCTTCCCTTGCTCTAAAACAAAAACCCTTGTTATAAAGCCAACATTTTCTCAGATGACTTCTGGTATGCTAAGCTATTAACTGCATAATCATTTTTGCCTTAAAGTCACTTATGCATCGGGGCAGCATAGTACACTCACGTACCACATTATTATACATTATTATTATATTATTATATGACAGATGGTTTAGGTCACAGGTTTTCAACTGCTCTGATTATGGAGGCCAATCTAATAACTGGACTGTTGTGTGTATCTCAGGATCTATTTTGTGCAGAAGAAATGTATGTAAACACTATCTTACCTTGTTCTCTTCCAGAAATTTGAGCTTGACTGAGACGTCATTTCTCATCTTCTCGTACTTCTCTCTGTGAAGCTGGAACTGCTGCTGGGACAGTTCGATCTTGGGCATGGTGGTGGCATCACGGGGGCCGAGGTTCAACTCCTCCAGGTCTGTGCGGTACGCATCAAACTCCACCCTGAGGGGCAATTTAAATGACAAACAGTGAAATATGACACGCATAATTGATTTTGATAAAAACAAAAACATTATTAGTTCAAACTGGCTCACATTACCTTGCGACTTCATACTGTTTGATGTTGATCATAGTATCTTCAATAGTCTTGTCCACTAGTGTGTTGACACTGGAGATGAAGAAGTTGATGGCTGCCAGCAGTGTTTCACCATTTTTGGACAAAAGCTTTTGGGTCTCAGCGTTATAACCAAACTCCTCCTGAGGACACAAGACAAAGTTAATACAATTACCGTATTTATATACAATGGATTAGATAGGACATAATAAGACTTTAGCATCAGTTTAGGTACAACTTAACTGTGGCATGTACGTGTATAACATCTGTTATACTGCTGTTGTATAAAAGTTGATTTTTAATCCTAGTTAACTTACATGCAGTTCCGGTGACTTGAGGCTAAGGTCTGCGAAGGCGTCTCCCAGCTGCCGTTGCGTCTGCATGATCTGTGTCAGCTGACTGGACAGTGTCTGAGCCAGTTTGATGACATGCTGGTACTTCCTCTTATTGTCCCGTAAGACCTCAATTTGGGCCTCCAACTCCAGGTCTACTGTCTTTGAACCTCGTCCCAGCTTCTCTGAGATAATCTGCCTTGTGCACTGTGGGAAAAAAACAAGCAGACAGTGAGCAAGATTCATAAACTTTAAAACTGAAAACTGCTAAACACTGGTATTACTTTATATGTGTTGATGCTCCATTTTCTGACTAAGTCCAGTTTTTCCAGCGCTGGATTCTTGAGGTCATCTGATAGCACTAACGCTCCACTCTGGGGCTGACCTACACAAATCAAATGTGAGTCAAGATTGTTATTGAATTTGGGGGCTAGTGCAAGATAATAGTGGCGTAATCGATTTATTCACTTAAAATTATAGAGAAAAACAATTAGTGCCAATGTATTACAACATCATCGGAAATAATTGGTCTTTAATCAAGGTTGGGGAGACATAGGAGAAGAGAGGTGCCAGGACAAAGGCTGCAAGCTGAATACCATACTCGTGTGTTTGATGGGGAAGCACTTTTCCCAAGCAGGTGTTTTAAGGATGTTTAGTATCATTCCCATGTTCAGAAACAAAGGGCAACATGCAACAGCAAGATTTTCATGTAAAAACTAGGCTTGTCGTCCCCGACAGCAAGGTGTATATCGGCAAAACACTCCCATACGTCTGCCACAACTGGCACCAACGGGCACCTTAATTAGACATTGTATGATTTCTAAGGTTTTTTATATTGTTAACGAGAAATTAAGAGGCCTCGCCTCCAAACCATGAGAAACATGGGAAGGGTCCATTTGACGTTTTTGATGTTTGGGAAGGATGTTTTTGACAAATTTGGTAAATTTCCCTAAAACTACAGCGGTAACTGCCATCATATTGGTCAGATGTGTGAGTTATCGCGTAGGATCTGTGGACGTGGACCAATGTGATTCCATAATATCAATGTTTCGCCGATAGTTTGTTCTAATGAGGTTACTTACAAAACATTTACATATGTACACTTAACTCTGCACAAAAAAAACATTGCCTTTATCATGTCATAATTTTGCTTTCTATTGTAACAATCTGATTCTCACTTTATGAATGAACAGAATGTAAGTCCAAAAAATAGATTTCTCTGTTATTAGTAGTTTTTGTTCCTAATGGTCTACTGTAGACATACATCGATCAGGCATAACATTATGACCACTGACAAGTGAAGCAAGTAACACTGGTTGTCTTTTGAAAAATTACCAGACATTAAGGTTTTGAGCGAACAATCAGATTCTGACATCCAAACTTCTCCTGAACTAGCAAAAAAAGCAGTGAAGGCTGTGGTTCCATCCAACAAACAAGCAACTGTAGCTCAAAATGGCTGTTTTGATACTGGTTCTGATAGCAAGGTGTCAGAATTCAATGTTGGAGGCTGCATATTAGACCAGTGGTCATAATGCTATGGCTAACAATTTAGTATATTTACATGTACTGTTCAAACTACCCATATTAATACAATAAAAACAATTTATGGTGCACTCTTGATTTTAAGAGTAAGTCTAGATAGTTCTCCCAATGTACAGATCTGGCTGTTACATGATTAACCGTGATTTGTGCACAAGTAAAGATGGATGAGCCAGAGGAAGAAGAGAAAGGGTATAGATGTCCAGTACAAAAAAAAGAGTGGATTACTGTTAGGTTACACTGTGACATGATAGAATAATTTTGTTCCCTCTGTGCCACCGTAGATACCTTTCTCAGCCTGACTACAGCTGGAGGAGCGGGCAAGGCGGCTAGCGACAGCCGAGCTGGGAGCTACGGGTGTCACAGGGGACGAGGGGAGGCTGGCTGACCCTGAGAAATATTCACAGTTATACATTTATTCAGATCTTCACTTCCTGTGCATTCATCTAATAGGTGCTTGTGTTCCATCCAAAGGGTATTACTAGTTACAAAAACACAAAAGACTACCTCAAGGCTTCTATAGGGACACTTCTCTTTGTATTGTGTGATGATGAAAGGGTGAGAACATGGGGATCAGAGGAAGCTCATTAAATTCAAATAGATGTGCATGTCATTCAAATTAAAATGTGTTTCTTTGTGAAAGTGATCTGACACGGGCATGTTTACCAAAGAGTGATATGGGTCAGGTCAGGTATGTTTTCTCTTGTTACAAGGAATTCAAAATTAGGTTAAACAGAGTAATTTAAATACAGAGTATAGTAGTGGTTCTCAAAGTATTACCTCACAACATTATCTGTCTGTCCAATTGCCCCCAATAAACGACGACTAAATAGATGATAAAAAAAAACTAGCCATTAACCATTAAGCAGTGGTCCACACATCAAATGTATGTTTTACAAGAGCGGGACTAAGACAGGAAAAATAATCAGCCCAAAAAACAGCCTACAGTGGTTTATTGCTGGGTTGCAGGTGACAATACAACATTCTATAGCCCTATACATTTTGATGGGAGATGAGGGGCAGGAACATGACTGTTGATAATCTGTAGATGTTGTGTGTGGTTGGATAGACACAGGGGGGTAATGGACCTGGTCACTAATAAAAATGATGACAGAGAGTATGACATCATCACATTCTAGAACCTGAAAATAGTTAACGGTTTGTTTCGTTTATATAAAATATTCCAGATGTCCTTGTACAACAGTTTGAAAAACAGTATAAAAGAGAATTGATATGAAAGTATAACATATGTCACTGCTAAATAATCCAAAAAAAGGGTAGTTTAATATGTTTGAACTAGCATGTACATTTACAACATCTCACAGTTCAGTAGAGTTTTTGTGTCACCTTTGTATGGCCCGGGCTCTATGATGCCCTCTGTTGTTGAAGAGAAGCTGCTGGGTGACACACATGAGTCAGACAGGTTCAGAGATCCAGGGCTGCCGGAGTATCCAGAGTCCTACAGACACATTTAGGCCAATGGTCTCAACAACAAATGACACACACTCAAATGTAAAGCATGATGATGAATATTTTACAATTTGATGAGTTGTTGTTAATGAAAAATCGGTTGCTTTTGTTGACATGACATAGGTGGGCGCCGTAGTCATTACCCTCTGAAAGACCTGCTCCGGGCTCTGGTCCAGTGCTCCGTTGGTGGTGACCGGGATCTCTGCGGCTGAACTTCTGTGTGCGTCTTCAGCCATTGTGTTCTCCTGTATCACAACACACAACATATCAGTATCAATGATCTGAGTGAGATCTATGAAGGCAAGTCACAGTAGAGGTGAGCTGCCATCTTGTGGACACTGTTGATTAGGAAATAAAAACGTAGCATTTAGATCACAGCTTAATTAAGATCAGGATATATACCACTGATTTTGGAGAGATGTGGAATAAAGGTTGCAATGCCTTATTATTATGAAAGCATTACTAATAACAGTACAATCAACTAGAAAGCCCTCAGAGAGCGCAGACCTCCACCAAGGCAGCTCATTTCGTCTCAGATCAGTTTGGTGGTGGTCGGAGGGGCCGGCGTAGAATGGCAGCCACAGTGTCGTCAGACTGTCTGAGGGCAGCTGTGGCTACACAAGTAGCTTACCACCACCGTGTATGGAGCGTGAATGTATAATGCAATTGTAAAGTGTCTTTGAGAGTCAAGAAAAGAGCAAAAAGGAAACCAGGACTAAAATCAGCCTTTAAATAGAGTTCATTAAAAGCTCTGATAGGAAAAAATCTTTTAACAGTGTAAATTTATGTCAGATTAAAGACCATAGTGTTATTCCGATTGTGATTCTGATATTGAGCTTGCTAATATTGCAATAACAATAAATTAGTAAAATATTGTGCAGTTATACGGTCCTATGATGACCCCCCTACAGCAGTACATACAGTGTGTACTTTGAAACCTATATCGTTCAAAACAGTCTGAGTCAATGACAATGAGTTACATTGTCTCATTGGCTGACTGTAGCAGCATACTTGTACACTGCTTCACTAAGACACAGGGAGGAGACTGTTGTTTGGCAATAAAAAACACTACGTGGCTCCATTCCCTGGCTCAATATACAGCTGTGTCTATTCACTTCACTGTGGACTTGAGAACTAGGACATTGGCTCACCACTATATAAAACGTGTAGGGGAAGTTACTACATCCTAATGCTTACCACAGCTCACGTGTCTATAATTATGTGGCATTATTAGCCACATAATTATTATGTGTAATTTTGGAATTAAAGAAAAGAATGGTTAGTTCTTAGGGCTAGATTTAGAACACAGTCACACTAGTGCAGAAAGTTCCAAATTAACTAGATATTGATCAGAAGAATAAAAAAAATACTCAATGTGCAAAATGTACCTTACAATATTTTCAGCAATGTCTCTACTTTCTCCAGTTCACCAATCAGTTCTGTCAGCCTTCTACAGATTTTTTACATCAGTGCTGTGGACGCATATATATATATATATATATATATATATATATATATGGCTGATGTGTGTGCTCTTCTCTCTGATTCACTACTGAATATTATAGACAAAAATAATGCCCACACTTGAAGGTAGGGGTGGGCGCTATGGCAATTAAAAAATCTAATTGAAAGTGATGATGATCTGC
>JAVQKC010169808.1:0-14186 GCA_036025475.1 Philypnodon macrostomus
CACACAGAGGTGGGTAAAAGTACTCTTACTCTTTCTAGATTTCCAAGATTTTACTCAAGTAAGAGTACAGTTACTTCAAAATATTATTACTCAAGTAAAAGTAAAAAGTATTGTGCAATAAAGCTACTCTATGGAGTACATTTAAAAAGTTACTCAAGTAAATGTAACTGAGTACTCTCCATCTCTGGTCTTTTACAATAAATATGGGAAAGTATAGAAAGCATTAATCAGTTTTGTCAAACCAGAAAGTGCACACATTGGCTTCTCTGCTTTGTTTTGCTGTTGGTAAACACTCTTGACAGTTTTTGTTGCAACAGTGGATTTATTACGTTATGCAACGAGAACTTTAGTGAATACAGCTCCAGTTGGGCTTTGACAGCTGCTCTGCGATGAGTGGAAAACAATTAAAGTTGATGCTGACACTGAAACACTGCTGCTAACGGTAAAAAAGTGTACTTTGGTTTTATGACAAAAGCTCAAATGAAGTAACTTCCTTTTACCTAACGATAGGGTTACTGGAAATTGTGGTTTACTGAGTTTTAAAGATAAGGCTGCATTTAAGACTTTGAATGCTACAGGTTTTATTCACAAAATGTTATGTTTCTATTCTGCCTCTAAAGTGTCAAAATGGAGATGCTCTGGTGTGCTTTATGGATAATACCTTAGCAAATATTGGGCCTATCTTCATGAAACAAACTGTAGGATGAAGTCTAAATTGTCCTGACAGTGGTTATTAACTACATATCTCTGATTTGTAGATTTATACAAGGAAGTCATCAACCAGACCAGTAACAAAAAATATCATATTCCATATTTGTGAATTTAGAATTTATATACAAAAGACAAGCTTGGTATACGTTATTGTCTAACCTATACAATATGGCTGTTTTTGTTACATTCTACGGCGTGAGCACGTCCCCAAAATAATTGTCTGTTGTAAGAAAATTATTATTTGTATTGTAACAAGTAAATAAAGCTTTGAGATATAATGGGACAGGAGACACGCCCCTCACCAAACTGCAACATGAAGATTTAGCTGAATGCCTGTATGGTGCCGCCCTCATCCTCTCGGGGAGCCAAAATTACCGGGTCTCAATCAACTCATTCATTGCAGAGCGACTGAGAGTGTTTGAATGCGAGCCACATCTCATAAATCTCTACATCCTCTTCTCAAATGATGAATCTCATAACTTTCCAGCAGAGACTGATTGTTGCCCTGCGGAGGCCCTTTATCCCCACTGTGTTCATTGGGCATTCATTGGCAATAGTTTGTAGAGAAAGCAATTTGGAAAGCGGTGCATGGGGTAACCATTGCTGGTGTGAATATGACAGCAGGTTTATCTGTTTTATATCAGTGTTTGGCATCTTTATATGTTGATATACTTCTTCCACATATCATTTATTGGACATTTGCAAATAGTTCTCAGTTTCACGCACAAAAGCAGGAGCAGACAATGATTCACTCATTATGTAATATTATGTGACAAAAACATTCAAGCATAAAATAGTTCCTTTTAAAAATCCAAAAATCCAAATCAAAACTATGTCTTTGTCAGATCATAAAACCATAAAGTCCATAGTGTTATGGCGATATATTTCAAATTTTGGTATACCCTACATATATAACGTTTTCTACTTTACTTACGTTTGCAATATATTGTGCAGCCATAATTACAAAAGTAATCATATGACTTTTGGCAGTAAGTTTGTTATGCATATAGAAATTACCCTATAAGAAAATGCTGTTAAGTTACTTGGCATTGCCTGTGCTTCCTGTCCCTGAGGGCACTGTTCTTGGCACATGTTTAACTATAGTTACAGGAAGTCATAAAAGCAGGCCGCTCAAAGTCATGTAGGATGAGTGAATGATGTCTTTAACTGGAGGAGGTTCCCATCCACGCTGTGATCATATGAATATGAGCCTAATGAGTCTCTCTGGTGAACCACAGGGCATAAATCGCCACCACATAATTAACACTGTCATATTTTTTGGAGGAAGTATGGCTGCTGCACTGAATTATATCAGGATTTCATAGTAATTAAAGGGCTTAGTCAAAGCTTTTTTGGCCTAGTTCTCCGTCAGGCTGCACAATATATTGTTATTGCAATATCAGCAAATACAATCAGTGTTGCAAAAAATAGATTGCAATAAAGGTCTTTCAGCTGACACAGATTTACAGTTAAAAATAAAATTCTATTAGAAACCTGAATGAAAATGTGTTAAATTAAAAAATACATACATACATACATACATACATACATACATACATGAGTTCATTAATTTTGTTCTACTTTGGCCTTGCGTAATGATATATTTTGTGCTTAATTGAACCTGCATTTAAATGTCTCAATATTCAACATTAGCTCTACCTCTCCTCAAACATTCTTGCAGTCAGCAGTGGAGGTCCTGTCGGAGAAACGCCTTGTTGTACCTGATTGAAGCGTCTCTTAGAGCACAGTCTTGCATTCACTTGTGCCATATACTAATCCTTTCATTGGACTCAGCTCGGGGCAATGCTGTCAAAGAGCTGCCTGTGTGGGGAACCTGCTTGTACACAAAGATACATTCAGAGATATGTACAGTAACACAAACACTGACACATCTTTGCAAGGAAAACCAATTTGATGTCTAGAAGAACTCACTTACCTTATCCATATGATAGATGACTAGTGGGTTTAGTTACATTTTTGTCATTAGAATGCAGGATTGACTGGCTTGGTATGGCTGCTTCTGACCCTGACGAGATGTAACGTTATTATTGCCAGAGTAAGAGATTGGTGTTAGCCTGTCTTAGTGGTAGTAGATACATTATAGTTATGTTAGCTTTGTAAGTGGCATTTCATTACAATATTCCAGGTCCTTCTAAAGCCCAAAGGGTGCTATACATTCAGTAATTAAGTAATTCTGCCTTTATACAATGCCTATATGATTTACAAGCTAATGTCATGGTTTTAGTACGTGTGCCATTTTCAGACACAAAGCAGACACAAAATAGTCATTTTGTTGTGAACCCAAGCTGTGTGTTTATCTCCCACAGTACCTTTAGCATAGTCTCAAAATAATCTGAAAGATAAACCTCACATGAAAACACTGCCCTGCATCATTAATTCGAACAACCACTAAAATGCTCCCTGTGAATAATTCTGTTTATCTCATTAAAAGATAATGTACCTCCAGACGCTAAACACAGTGTACATTGCACTATATATTGTGATGAATAGATATATGTAACATTGCATCTACTCTATAGCTAAGCTTTTGTCATTGTCATTGTTTAAATGTATGTTTGCCTTTGCTAACGGCACAGTGCTGTACAGTTGGGAAGGCAATAACATGTTTATTACAGTTAAACTCTGTGTTGTCTTTTTTGCCCTCAGGTCTATCTGGAGAACATGAAAATACCTGTGCCGTCATCCACACAGCTGTTTCATAATGGAACATAACATACTTCATACATCAGTCGGCATCAACAGGACTCATGTCTCATGCTTTAGACATTCCCAGACACACACAGGAAGTGAGCATTATTGACCGAGTGAGAGTCATAGACGAGTGAGAGAAGATGTCTGTGAGAACGCTGGATTCTACACCAAACACTAAATGGACCAAGCTTTTGACCGCTGTAAATTTATCTTAACACAAACAAAAATGTTCAATGTGTTTCAGAAGCATGAATGAGCTCATAGTGATCAGTTGGACACATGGACTCTTATCATTGAGACCAGTGTGTGTGACTTGTGTGCAGTGAGTAGATGTGAAGCTCATTGGGGCCACGTTGATGTTAGATACAGAGATGTTGCGTCGTAGACTGCTGGCCTGGGTGTCCCGTGTTGTGGGCCTCCTGGTGCTGCTGTGCTGTTCACTGTCACTCCTCTATGTGATGACCTGCAGCCCTCCCCACTCCGATGACCCCCCCATGAGTCATGCTCTGCCCAGAGCAGGGCACAGTCATGGCAGCATGGTCGGCACTAGACCAGGCGTGGGAACAGGGACTGGTGGGACCGGAGGGGTGGGAGCTGCTGCTCCTCTGAGTGGGGTCCCCGCAGGGGTCCAGTCCTATCAGGCTCTCCTCCAAGAACGAGAGGAGCAGCACCGTCTTCACATCGCTTCTTTAAAGAAACAGATAGCCCAGCTGAAAGAGGCTCTGCAGGAACGCAGCCAGCAGCTCAAAGGAGTGCAGGAGAGTCTGAAGAAAGGCCTGACAGAAGGACACGAGGCTGGGACCAAATCCCAAGGGGGTCAAGGTGAGGTCCAAGGAGCAAAGAGCCAGCAGACAGACATCCAGGAGTTTCTAAAGAACCAACTGTCCAAGGCCGAGGTGAGCGCTGGCAGCAGGTTCCCCAGTGAATATGCAATGGTGCCCTTTGAGAGCTTCACTCTGCAGAGGCTGTACCAGTTAGAGATGGGCCTTACACGTCACCCAGAAGAGAAGCCCGTCAGGAGGGACAAGAGGGATGAGCTGACCGAGGTGCTGGAGCTGGCTCTGCAAAGTCTCAACACACCTTTGTCCAAAACTGAAGAGAAGACACAACACAGCAAAGTGTACTCTCCCTCGGACTTCATGGAAGGTAAGAATTATTTACAAACATTACAAATATACAACAACAGCAGTAATTTAATGTATTTTCTGCATACTGGCACTTTGGAGTGGGTACATGTGCTCTTTGAAGGTCACATCTTCAGTGGACAAGTGTGTGTGGGTGTAACATTAGTAATGGAGGCACCTGGCTCTGGGGAGATGAGTCAAAGGCCAGAGCTCAGTGCCTCTTAGTAAATGTGAATGAGCTTTTGTGGCCAGGCAAGTCTAACCGTGTGTTTATTTTGAGCTAATGTGGTCCTTTATGCATTATGTGCCTATCTGAGCATGATTGCACTATTCCCATCTATCAAGTGAGAGAGATCAATCTCACACATATCTCCCCAGCTTACATTTTGAGCTTAATGGACTAAATTCTGAACAAGCAGCTGGATGTGTGAAGGACAGATGAGATGGCCCGACCCGGCAAAAGCATCTTTAGAGAGGCTGTCACGGAAACAACATTAGTGAGCATTTGAAGTGAAACTGCACAAATGGGTTGAAGCGAAATGAGCAAGCCCGAACAACTGCTGTGAGAGGGCGGGAGAACAGCATTTAGGCAGAAATGACACCGAAAGGATCTGAGGCATTTATTTGAAGTTGTTTATCGTATTTTTGAAAATGAACCGTATGGTGTGTCTTTTAGGGAAATGAGGGCCACTATCACAGGAAGTGGATTAACAGGAAGTTGCTATCAGAGCATGAATCTTTGCCCAGAGACACAAATCTGTTTCTGTTTGACTCACTCCTGCTCTCCTCTCTCCACTCTTTAACAATTAATATGTTGTGCTTCTTCTGTTTTTGCTGAAAAAGAATGACTGATTTCATTTTAATAGCTAGGGAATTATTGACTGTGCAGGTTATATGTAGGAATATCAGTATCAATCTATATAGATGGACGATGTTAAAGTTCCTGAAGCTGGCTACGCACTGACAATAACAAACTATAATAAACACTTACTTGCAGGGCAGACATAGAGACATACTGTACGAGCAACAATTTTATTTTGTATCAGGCAAGAGCACCAACCATTCTTCCATTGTGCATCCTATCTACTGAATACATAACCAAACAAATACAATTTTTTAACTTTCCTCTCTTCCACGTATGGCCTGTATTTTACATACAACAGATCAACGGGCAAAAATAGCAGTCTACCAAAACAAAATATTGGCCTAGAATTTTCATATAGTAGGACTATCCATTCTGAAAAAAAGCTATACTCTTACTCGGGAAATACGTAGAGAATACTTTTTCTAGATTCCCAGATAGTTTTTTATGTAATTGGCCAAATTTCACACTGTTACTGCTGCCAAACCAACAACCAGAAAATTGCCCTGGATGACAAGAATAGCTTTTGCTCTGTACCTGTTTATGTCACTCCATGTTGCTTCAATTGCACTTTGCACATTGCCGCCACTCAACTTCTCTTCTCCGCCGGTTGTTCACAGTATGACTCAAACAGAGCACAGGGCTCATAGACCTACAGTGTATTCAGTAAATAGGGGGCACAATGGAAGAATGGTTGGTGCTCCTGCCTGCCTGTCTCTATGTCTGCCCTGCAAGTAAGTGGTTATTGTCAGGGTGTACCCAACTTCAGGCCCATAGTTGCTTAGATTGACTTCAGCCATTCATGAATCTTAATGTTAGCGAATGCCCCTGTATTGAATATGAATACATGTTTTCTGTCTATATGAAATGGTTAACAATGATGTATGCATGTAAGATAACAGTGTGTCTGTGGTAGGTATCACCCGTACAGAGAGGGACAAGGGGACCCTGTATGAGCTGACGTTTAGAGGAGACGGGGCTCACGAGTTCAGGCGCCTGGTGCTGTTCCGTCCGTTCGGTCCTCTCATGAAGGTGAAAAATGAGAGAGTGGACACAGCCAATGTCCCCATCAACATCATCGTCCCACTGTCCAGACGCACAGACAAGTTCAAACAGTTCATGCACAACTTCAGGTTAGACCAACAATACAGTGCTCCAGTATGTTAATTGCAGTATATTTGTTGTGTTTTAGCAGCATTAATAATGAAAAGACCAGATCTGAGCTTGACTTTATTCTGTACACATTATTTTTGAATTGACGTGTCCTCTTACGTAACAGTCGTTTAATGATTCAGACGCGTACAGACTGGATCTACACGTAAACGACTGCAGCTTTTACCTTTTCTTCCTTTATTTCATTTTAATTAAGTCAATATGACATCAGTGCAAACAGACCTGGAACAGGAAGATTTGAAGGGGACAATTGTACTTTATCAATTAATTTAACGTAATTATTGATGTAATTAAAAGTGCACATATACTTTACTAAGGGTTATAAAACACTTAATATGAAAAGAGTCTGTACAGGATTAGTAATACATCTAAAGGTTTACTGAGGTAGACAGAGACAATGTCCAGTGTGTAACTCATGTATAAGTAAAAGTGTTCATGTTTATTAAAATAAGCAAATGAAGTCATCAGCTCAAGGCTAACTCCTGAGCTGTGTCAGTGTGAGAGCAGAAAACATCCTGTAACGTCTGTGTTTATTACACTGGGCCACTGATGTTGCTTATCACAGCTCTTTTTGCATTTTTACATGCTAAATCCTGCTTAGTGGCAGTGTTGCAGCCCATTAAAATGCCCTCCTGGGCAGAGCGACAGTAGCTCATATACACAGCATGGCAAGATGTAGACTTAGGTGTAAGACTTGGCCAGTCGCTGAGTAAACATTTTTCCCTCATCCATATTAAAGGTAGAGGACCGTGTTTGTGCTCAGTATGTGTGTTAGTGGCTGATAAGATTCAAAATGTCTTTATCAAATGTGTTTTTATTTATACCAGGAAATGGGAAAATACTTGAAGATGCCCTGGTATTATCTCATGAGCAACATTACGTTTTTGCCTGAGAAAGAAAAATACATGTTCGTACAAAATGACCTTTTTCTACAAGAAATATAAACGATGCTTGTGGACTATACTGCTCAAAAATGAGTTTCTGGCTTTTAGTCTGTGCGCCTCCATTACAGTAGTTAACTCATTATTCAGGACTGTACTATGTATATTTATATTTGTCTATAAGCCTATGTGTAACTACTATATATGTCTTCTCTCCTTTCGATTTCTTCTTGTGTGCATCTGTAGGGAGGTCTGTGTGCGCCAAGACGGCCGTATTCATCTGACAGTGGTGTATTTTGGCAAAGAGCAGATACATGAAGTTCGCAGCACTCTGGAAAACTCATCCAGGTTGGTAAAGAAATCTGTATATGTCAGCAACTGTATTTATGTTTATGTGGTTATACTTTCTGTCAGATTAATCAGTTATTTATTTTGCCAGTGCAGATTGTGACCCTAATTCATTTGATCCCATCTGCATTGCATCACATGGCACACCTTCTGGTTTGGTTTCCTGCAGTCTGTCGTCTGTTTGATGAATAATGGAGCAATGTGCTACCTGGGTTGGAAAGCCAAGTGCTCGGCCACCTTCACAGATGACATAGATAGATGACAACACACTAGTGATCATGTGACACCAACAGCTCTAAGATCACTATAACGTTCACTGCCACACCAAGGGTTACTATGGTGATTATTGTTGATTCCCAAGCCCAGGAGCTTTTGTGTAGCCCTAAATCTAATTATGTCTAGTATCGCACAGTGTCATTGTTTTTTCATTCAAGGAGCAAGAAAAATACCTTATAATGAGGAAATAAAATATGAATCAATTGTGAATAAGGGTGTGAACATGGAGTGAAAAGCACTGGAACACTCACACTGAATCACTAAATGAAAACAGTTGTAGTGTGAAAAAGCAAAGGGTTTGTGATTATTGAAAAGTGATGAATTGAATACAATGACATCAGATTTTTCACAAAATTGTGGCACAGTTACTTCAGAGCAGTGAATATCAGCAAAACATGTATGTGTGTGAAAGGTACTGCCTTTGTCAACATATAATACACCCTAAGGCCACTTTATTAGGTAGACCGAGTTTGTACTTAACTGCTCAAGAGAACAAATCAGAGTATGCCATTTAGGAAAGCCAGAGGAATTAGTCATGCACATATGATGAAAATCCAACTTTAAACATGGTGCGGTTATTGGTTGGTTGGTTTTGAGTATTTTAGAAATTGATGATCTAACAGGGATGTCCACATACAACCATCAGTCTGTGGTCCCATACAATCTGGCCATATGAGATACCCTATAATTGTAAGGGGGGGGCAAATACCTGTAAAACTGTCAAATGTTATCCTAATACCTCTGTGCCCTTTCAGAAAACAGCTCATCTTAAGAGTTTAGGTTTTATATGGTCCCAAAGCACCTCTGGTTGTTGTCCCAGTTATTTTATCCCGGAAAATAGCATAGAGACACACACCTCGTTTGCTGTCTGTGCTTAAATTAGCCTTAAGCATTAGCAGCATGATGCCCAAAGCATGAAATTACCACAAATGGTCTTGATAGTTTCTACTTGAATTAAGGAGGTTAATGAGCCATTTCACGATTTTTGAATGAAACTTTGAATCCTTAGATAAGCATTTCACATTTCAGTACAAAACCTTTTGAAATCTAAATTGTATTCTGTTTGTGAGCTTAGATTAGGGGCATGTTCCTCTGTCTCCCTGCTGGCCACACTCACCTCACTACTACAGACAACAATGGAAAGTAGCCAAGTGTTTTCAGCTTCTGAGACGATCACCTTCTCAGCATACGTATAGATTACTCAAACAAGCACAAAATAAACGTATTAAATAGAATATGCATGTTTTGGATGAACAAAGCTCAGAAGAGTTGCATTGAGCAAACATAATATGCACTCTTTAGTTGTGGTTATCACTGCTAAATATAAATGGAGTCAGTCCATGTTCAAAAAGAACTGAGAAAGACTTAAGTCAGAATGAAAGCCTCAGTCTTGAATCGCTCCGACATTCACCAGGGATATTGTTTAAAATAAGATCTTCTGCTGCATCTTCTGAACTTTTGAGTAGATCACTTACACTGCCATACTTCAAAGCACGAGCGCTACCCATTGGGAGCAGCATACATTTCTGATCACGAAAAATAACCCTCAACCTACAGCAAGTGCATTCGAGGAGTGTATAAAGAATGGCCTGGGAAGTACGTGTCGTGATTAAAGAGATACCAGTCAATACTTGAATGAATGAATGGGCTTGTGAACGCATTAGTGTGGGGAAGGCATCTCAAGGGAACATAGTGGAATGAGGTGTAGGGATAAAAAGAAACAGGAGTCAGATTTTGAGTTGAAAGAGGTGTCATGATTAAAACATTATCCTCTTGCGATCGTTCTATTACTCTGTCTTGCAAACAGCCTTTTTGACAAGCCTTTTATGTTTATACAGCTTCCAATTCAACACACGGAAAGCTTGACACATCCTTCTCGGCAGCTATTTTGTGAGAAGAAGAGACAGACTGGATAAATTATTAAACAAATTGCAGGTTATCATTAAAAAAAATACAAGGCAGGACCATTTAGTAAATTGGCCATTGTTAATAATTGCTGAAGCTGTCTTCACCACGTCTAGAAGAGAACTCTCGCTGGTTTATGCCTTCCAGAATTTACTTAAAGCTGCACTACCTGATTTTGTGACTGTAAAAGTGATTGATGTTTGAATGATACACACCCCTTTCCTATTTCTAATTCCTCTCCTTCACAACCCTCTATCACGGTCTCACACAAACCAGGAAGAAGCTACACAAGCCAGGAAGTATTAGAATGTATGACTTTTAATTCTTTTAAAATAGTTGTGATAAAGCTGGGAATTTTGAAATAAAACATCAGCTCCCTCACATTGTTCCTGATAGATTGTAGTTCTTGATAAATAAACAATGTTTCAACCAATCAGAGCGCTCCTGTCCTGTGGAAGCGCGTGATTGTTAAGCAGTTCCTTCCCTCGCTTTAAAACAAACACCCACATAACACAGTTCACAGGTGACCTCGAAGTCTCATTTTTCAGGACTTCTGTTAGGCTGTACTAATAATTAAATCATTTTCTTCACTAAAATACCAGGAAAAGAAACCACGTAGTGCAGCTTTAATAAATTCAACCAAGTCAAAGTAAAAATTCAGAATCCCCACCAGAAACTACAAAGTACCAGTAGAAAGAGTCCATGTACCCATACACTACACTGCACATCCGTACCTAATAAACTGCCCAGTGAATGTAATTGACTGTACAGATCCATGGAGAAACAAACCAAGCAATGCACAGCAGCAAGAGCACGCTTCATTTTTCTGTCCTGAGCAGAACTAACAGGATCAGGCTCCTCTGCTAACATGCCACAGCACTGCACTGCCTATGGTTATGACACAGTTTCCAAACGTGTTAGTGTCTACAATATACCCACCATCACGCCTGTAGTAAACAAACCCACTTATTTGAGACTATAAGTGCTGGCGGCTGCAGTAAAACAGCAGCGGATTAAGTGGACAGACAAAAGTGGTGCCAAAATAATTATTTAAATGGCTCTGCTGCAGTCCCAGCACACAGACAATTACATTTCCACTAAATTAGATGAGTAATCAGGAAAATAGTGCTGCTGTTAAGTCTACTAATGAATAATTTATGAATGTTAGCCGCAAATATGCAGACATACGTTTTTACAATAGGAAATTGCGGCGCATTTTATGGCTTTATTATCATGCCGAGACATATAATCATATAATCAAAACATAGTAATGGAATTTTCACTTACATGCAACAAGGGGTGGCCAAAGGGTGACTTAGTACGGGCCAAAGGTGGGTAGAGTAGCCAAAGATTTTAATCAAGTAAAAGTAAAAAGTACTCATTCACAGAATTACTCAAGTACTGGGTGAAAAAAGTACTGAATAACTGGTTGAGTGTAATGCCAGATTATTTGTTTAATTTTGTGGTAACCTGGCAAAAAAATACAAAGATGATCAACAGATTTTGATATTTTCAAAAGATAAACTAAAAACGTAAATTATATTTTCACAAATTAAGGAACAAAATTTCCACATCTTCACATTTTTCACATGAAGCTGTTCTTACATGACACACAGAGGTGGGTAAAAGTACTCTTACTCTTTCTAGATTTCCAAGATTTTACTCAATTAAGAGTACAGTTACTTCAAAATATTACAAAATATGTAAAAAGTATTGTGCAGTAAAGCTACTCAATGTATTTAAAAAGTTACTCAAGTAAATGTAACTGAGTACTACCCACCTCTGGTACAGGCCAATGAGTGACTATTACAACAATTAAATGTAGAAGCTAAGGTTTAGCCCTTGTTTAGACCTAGTTTAGTTTATACCTACTTTAACCCTGGCTAAGACCTTATACTCATTTTATCTTTACAGTATTCCTGTATTTAGTCCTGGTTTAGATCCTGGTTTAGTCCTGTTTAGTCCTGGTTTGGACCTGGTTTAGATCCTGGTTTAGACCTGGTTTAGTCCTGGTTTAGTCCTGGTTTAGATCCTGGTTTAGTCCTGCTTTGACACTCATACATTTTTCTGGTTTTAAAGGTACAGGTTTGTATGGAGTTGGCGTTTACAAAGTGTGTGCCATCTGTGGTCAGTCTGGTGCCAGCGGCTGGGTCTGACTCTCTGGGGAGTCCTTTTTGGATCTATGAACTGCACACTGTAGTCATAAATAGTAGCCTTTGTTGTTATTGCAGAAATTAAGCCATTCAAATTGAAGTTGTATGTGTGTCTTGTTGGCACAACGCCTCTCCACAATTATATTCACATAATAATTTCATCTACCCCAGGGCTACAGAACAAGCTTACCATGTTTCCGGCTTCCTGTAACAAAGCCCGGCTATGTCTCCCTGTTCTTGCCTTTACCTTTGTGTGTCTGTTTTCATTCGAGCATTCACAGCACAACAATAGCTTGCAGTTTCTCTCAGGGTCTTCTATCTCAAATGTCTGTGTGTTCATGAGAAATGCATTAGTCACTAACTGTGGGTTGTTATGGTTAGACAAGACGCCACAGCTGCGTACATCTGGACACAGCTGTTTCTTTTTTAGCCTCGGTGCGACCCAGGATGACTTACGAAGAAGTGGTTCTATTGTTCTGTCTAATCTTTTAAGGGTTCATATCTCCGCTATCACTTTAAGGGTCCAACATATCTGCTCTTCAACAAATTATCTTCACTTGTAATAAAGATGTCACCCTTATACTTTACTATCTAAGCTCATACATTGATTTTGAGTGCATTAGCTAATGTTTTTGTTTTTTTAATAATTGATTGCAATTGATTGAAGCACTTTACCTTCAAGTGTTGACCTGATGATCAATGGCATTAAAAATATGTTATGGCCAAATATTTGCCTGTCCGTAATCTCAAAAGAGCCTGGCCTGGCTTCTCTAACCTCTGGCATCAACAAGACGTGTTTGCCCACAGAACAGCTGCTCCCTGGATATTTTCACTTTTGGGACCATTCTCTTTCAAAACAAGTTCATTAGCAGTTTCTGAAATACAGTCCCTGCCACATTCAAAATGAATTAAATATTTTGCTAATATTGGATTTGTCTTTTAGCTTTTTGGATTTAGACGCATGTGAAAAAATGAATGAATTCATAATAAATGTATCATCTCTATCCTGTGTCCTTTCTTGTCAGGGAGGTTAACTTTAAAAACTACACTCTGCTGCAGCTGAATGAGGAGTTTTCTCGAGGAAGAGGTCTAGACTTCGGGGCCAGGGCCTGGAAAGGAGGCAATGTCCTGCTGTTCTTCTGTGATGTGGACATCTACTTCACTGCAGACTTCCTCAACACCTGCAGACTGAACACACAGCCCGGTACAGAGCAAAGATACACCGATATATTGGCTCAACCTTGTTATTGGCGCGCTCTCTCTCTCTCTCTCTATCTAGTTTCATTATTACCGGTGTGTCCCTAGTTTTACGTCATGGTTTGCTTTTTCTCTCCTCAGGTAAAAAGGTCTTCTACCCAGTGCTGTTCAGCCAGTATAACCCAACACTTATCTATGGAAGTAGAGAACACATCCCATCAGTGGAACAACAGCTGGTAATACCAAAGACAACTCTTTGAAAGTCACTTGTAAACGAGATCTGCAACTCAGTGCTTTGCTTTGAGCTTTAGGCGGTTTCCTGTCTCCAGCTGCTACATTCACAGATCCACTGAAGCTATTCCAATGTTGAAGTGGCTCCCATCCGTTTACTTCATTTTTATTTAAAGACCTATTTCTGTCTCTTGCAGGTGATCAAGAAAGACACAGGCTTCTGGAGAGACTTTGGTTTTGGCATGACCTGTCAATACCGGTCAGACTTTATCAACATAGGTAAATAGCTGTTTCCACACTTATAACAAACACTTTGTGAGAAACTAGGCCTGTGCTGTCGTCCCCGACAGCAAGGTGTATATCGGTGAAACGGCCCCATACGTCTGCCCTATACGTCTGCCCCATAAGTCTGCCCCATACGTCCGCCCCATACGTCTGCCCCATACGTCTGCCCCATACGTCTGCCCCATACGTCTGCCCCATAAGTCTGCCCCATACGTCTGCCCCATACGTCTGCTACAACTGTCACCAACGGGACCTTAATCAGACATTGTGTGATTTCTAAGGGTTTTAATATTGTTAATGAGCAATTAAGAGGCCCCGCCCCCAAACC
>JAVQKC010169813.1:0-18570 GCA_036025475.1 Philypnodon macrostomus
CTGATCCGGCAATTCCTTTTTGAGTTATCGCGTTCACAGCTAGGATCTGCGGACGCGGACGAACACCGACGTGATTCCATAATATCGGCGACACGCTGTTTTCGCCGATATAATTACCACCGCTGGGCCAGAAAGTAATGTTTCATCCACTGCTGTTTTTGTTTCATCCACACTATCTACGTTAAAGGTGCAATGGGAGATCTTTCATGAAAAATGTGAAAAACACGATTAATAAAAAATCAGAAAATGTATATACATTATCTGTAAAAGCCGTCATGCTTGAAAAACATCTGCCAATCATGTTTTATTGCCCCAATTAACCATCTATCATTTCATCATTCATTCATTTGCTACGTGACCCGTGTTTGCGGAAGTCCGACTAGCTGAGCTGAGCTGGTTAGCGCCTGTGTACAATGACTGAGGGTAAATCTAAAGTGACTATCTGCAAAAGGGTTACCGTTTTTCAAAGTGTCTAAATAGGGTTGCTCTTTGTGAAGTAAAATGATAAGCTGTGGTTGCAGTAATATCGAGTGGACCAGAAGCTGTGGTCACTGGTTGGGTTTGAGTGCGGCTGGAGCCAATTCCAGATCATTTGTATCTAATTGTACCGGTTACACACTTTGGACAATGACTAGTTAGTAAAGTTTTACAGGCATCACTCTCATAGCGTAGCGGTTTGGGCAGGAGGAAGTTGCATAAAAAAAAAATCCATAAAGACGGTGTTGTGTGTGGGGCTGTGTGTGTGGGGCTGT
Organism: Philypnodon macrostomus; assembly: GCA_036025475.1. Taxonomy (NCBI): domain Eukaryota; kingdom Metazoa; phylum Chordata; class Actinopteri; order Gobiiformes; family Eleotridae; genus Philypnodon; species Philypnodon macrostomus. The sequence goes on from JAVQKC010169813.1 coordinate 753, forward strand.
GTGTGTGTGGGGCTGTGTGTGTGTGGGGCTGTGTGTGGGAGTTTCAAACCCACAATTTTCTTGCTAAGATCTAAACACTCTGCAGCCCATGTATCTACATTTGAAGGTTTTAGCCAGTTGGGTCATGATAGAAATGCATGTTTTTATAGATTATTGAGTTAAATATTTGACTTGGGAAACCTCGATAATGCGCCTAAAATAAAGGATTAAAGATTAAGATTAAAATACACTTTGTAGTTGTATAAATGTATGCAAGTCAATCTGCAAATTATGCTTGAATGTTCAACTCAAGGTCTGTACTCAAAAACACTAAAAACACATAAGTCATATTAGCTAAACTAGAAAACATTGTTTTGATGTTATTAGTTTTTGTTAAGTGTCTCTTGACATTTGACATGGAAGTTTATGAGTGGCAATAAATGGTCTTTCAGGTTTTTTATGTTTGAGTTTTTCAGTTTTAGACCCACTTAGTACCTTTTTTCCACTAAAATGGTCCTATTTTTTTTTTTGGACAGCCTTGGAAAGACCCGCATATATATTTTTGGTTTGTTTTTAGCGTCATATCCTTTCATTTTCAGTGAAGCATCTAAGTGGGCATGTTCCTTTTTGACATTGCTTGACTTCCATTGTGTCCTAATATACACACGCCTACTTCAGTGCGTTTAGAGTACTTTGACATATTTTAATGGCTGTACCAACTAAGAAAATATTTGGCATTCCGAGCGCAATTTTTTGGAAATCTGGAAAATCTTAATTGTGGTCTAGATCTAGGAACAAAAAAGGGATTCATGCAGAAAATTCACTATATAGAGAATATTTGATATGATATTTTGGAAATATTTCGATTAATTATTTTGAGTTCAATAAAGCACAACGAGTCCCTTTACTTACGAGTTAAAATTGTTTAAAAATCTAAATGAGGACTAAAACAAGGCAAAAGAAAAACTGAAATTTAGAAAATCATGACTGAAATGGGACTTTTTAAGATATTGTTTAGCCATATTCATTCAAGGCTCTAATAGGATATAGGATTTTAACAGTGGTAATCTATGTCAGATTGAAGACCATGGCTTTGCAATGCCATAACGATATATTGTACCTCTGTAATGCATTATTCATCACTTAAAAAAAGACATGACCAGGATTAAACCAGGCTGGGTTAATTGAACAAGGACTAACACTTGAACTACAAAAGACTATTCCATTAGAAAGAGCGTGTGTACCACCAGTGGAACCTTAACCACCGTTTGAGAACCCCTGATCTTTCATTTGTACGTTAAGCTTCTCTAGTTGTCACTGTCTGTTCCTGCATTTTGTCGCCGTCTCTTCAGTCGCTCCCTTCATTCTTCTCTCTCCCTCACTCTCGCGCTCCCTCTTTCTGGCCCCTCTCCAGTCGCACAAGATTTGGAGCCGATTGTCTATTTATAGAGCCTGTGGTTCCGTCGCCATGACAACGGAGCTGGAGGCCAGGGCGCCAGGGAGCTATTTTTGGAGCAGCGCTGTAATGTCAGACACAGCCTTCTCTCTCTCTTTCTCTCTCTCTTTCTCTCACTCTTTCTCTCTCTCTCTGAATGTGCCGTGTGTTTGATTAAGAGTCGGGCGAGGGAAAGGCTCGAGCGGGCCTCCGGCTGGAACGGAGACATAACCTACATGGGTTAAATCTGAGTCAAAATGTACGAGTATATCCCAGTTTTCTGTTTAGGAAAGTATGGCAGTTTCAGAATGAATACTTTTTACGGACACTTTAGAATAACTCACTCTGTTAAGCATTAGTTATTAGCTAAGCATTATTAACCATTCAATTGATCTTTTACGAAGCATTACTTCAACATGAATAAACACCATTAAGTTTAAAACTGTAATTAATGTTATAATCTCGTATATCAATAGATCATATCAATGCAAATCTGTGCTACTAAATTACTTAGATGACTTACGTTTTTATTAAAGCTTTACTTCTGCTTAATAGATGTGAGCTATTTTTAAGTGTTGCCATACATTTTGATTGGTTAAATGCAACCCACAATGTTTTTTATTTTATTTTTTTAAATTTATTTATTTGATAGGGACAAGTATATACATTTTACATGTCATATACTATAGACAATAGACATTTACAGCATAGATTGATTAACAGGGAGGGTTTCTAGTTTTTTGGGACTTCACTATTTGGGCAAAAGTATCTAATGGTGTAAAATTTACCTTTTGAGCTTTTTTAAAAATTTGTTGAACAAATAAAAAGAAAAATAATTTGACAGTTGCTAAATGTACACTTTAGATTTTGATGGGTCATATTTGATCACATTAGTTTTAGTACTGGGAGCGGTTATATGAGACTTTTTATTTCTTTACCGATTTACAGTGATTTTCTAGATTTGGGATATTTTGTAATGATTTGTGGTGTTGTTAAAATTGTTTCACAAATGAAAGGACGTGTCTGGCATTATTTTATAATATGACCCCTTCCCCTAAAAAAAATGCACGTTTCAGCTCGGCAAGTATGAGGAACCGTGAACATTTCTAGAATTGATTTACCATTGTATAGGGTTTTGTGGCTCACGTTTCCTCTGTTTATGTAGGAAACGAAAAAGAGAAATTGTCTGACAGTTGCACCATTTTTACTTTCACTAATCTAGCTTTTAGTTAAGTTCACAGTTAATTTAGCTAGACACAGGCCATAAACGTCTGTAGAATGGTGCAACTCAGTTTCCTGAAATTGTGTGCAAGACTTAAAACTATATATGCATTATTTTTCTATTTACTATATGTGAAAGCTCATCTGTTGATACAGGCTATATTCACATAACTGTCCTTCTCTGAACTGCATTATACCAAACTTGAAATGGCTTCTTTATTCAATCTTTAAAATGATTAACATTGTAGTTCTTTCAAAAGCAGAACCGCATTTTTTTAACAGTAGCTCAAGCTGTTTTAGTTAGTATTCACTTTACGATATCAAAAAGTGAATACTGCAAAACACCGGAGACATCAGAAAATGTCACAGTCAGAAGTTGATATTGTAGTCATGTGGTAGTACCAGCAGCATACATGTTACTATATTCAGACAGATGGTGCTGAATTAGTCACACTCTCCGTGTTCGGGTCTATAAATATTTTTCACTTTTAACCTTCCTCTTTCACTTTTGTTTGAGCAACATACACCGTTGAGTCGGCTTCAGGGGAAAATGGTTACGCTCAATATTCATTCTGATTTTCACTGTTTAGCAAAGCTGGACATTTACTCAAGTCATTTAAGTACCTGTAAAACTCTAATTAAAAAACGTTTTTTAACTTTAGCGGCAAAAAATGACTAGTGGTAGTATGGGAGTAGCTGAAGTAGTAGTAATAACAATGGCAGTAGTAGTCATATCTACAGTTTTAAATAGTACTCCTACTTGAGTAATGTATTTTTAACATTAACATCTTCACCGAGTTTTCTAATTTTTTCATTTAACATTCAATTTTTCAAGTTTTTCCGCGTATAGCCACATTAACATTAAGACATAATAATAGTACATTTCTAGTCATATTTTATTTTTTGTTTGTTTTAGTGAATGCATGTATAATTGCGTTGCACATTCTTGAATGGGTCCGTCACAGACTACTCACTCGGGCTGTGTCTGACTCAGTAGTTGAATGTGTGCGGAGCTAGAGATGTGGACGAGCTCATAATCTGGATAAGCCTTTGTCATAACTACTACCGCTACTAACGAGATCAATGCGTTAGGGAAGTCACGTCTGCTTTGTACGACAAGAGACTGAAATGTCAGGTACAGTGGGCAGAAAATACGTGGCGCCTCCTCAGGTTGGGGTAGTTCTGATTGTATTGTGGTTGCAGTTTTTTGGCTTGCACAGAAGATTACTGCTATCATTGTCTTCATTTTAACTATAAATTCAATGTACATCCAATCCCATGTTCATCCTAATATTTAATACATGTTCGTTCCCTTTTTATGTTAATATGAATGCTGGCTATTTTACAGTAAAAAAGAACAGGAAGAGCAGAGCATAAATCGACCCGGTAAGAATAAAAATAGCCCCAAAAATAAATAAAACCTTGCTAAACAACAATAAACCAGGGATAGATTCACTGTTTATAACTTGATACGTAGAGAAAAAAAATATGGAAAAAACTAGGATAAATTGGAGAAAATCTGAACTAAATTAGAATTACCAACGAATCATATGGGGTTCACTGTTGGAAGTTCATTACTTAACAAGGACTAAACCAGATCTACTAAACCAGAGCTATAAACTAAGGTCCAAACCACGTCTTTGTTCAATTTTTCATTTTTAGCAATTTGGTTTACAGTGTTGCCTCCGCGACCCGGCCCCGGATAAGCTTTGGACATGACATCCAATAACAAGTGACCGGTGGTTCTTTTGAGGGGAATTGCTTTGTTGATGCTTTAGCTCAGAGACTGGTTGGAGATGAAGATCTGAAAAGTGGCACTTTATTGGGGGCAAGTTCTAACTAATAAAATATACTTTCTACAATCATGCTTGTTGATTTGGCACTTTTGACAAAAAGTGAAAAACACCATTCTGACTTACATAACATTACATAACAACTCTTAGTATACTTTTTACGAGTGCTTATAAAAGCTGATAAAAATGGTAAATATATGCGCATTTTAACCAAACATAGATAGAACCGTCATCTCCCCGTGAAGTGTTTATGTAAATACTGTGGTATTTTTATACTCCAGGCTGCGTGCGATACCCCCGCTGCCCCTCTCTGTTACTGGGGCAGCCACTGTTATTTTAGTGGGACTTACGAGGCACGGTTATTATTGGTCCAACTACTATTAATAGGGAGAAGTGCTAAAAATTGTGCGCCGTGTGTTTGTCCTGGGCGTGTCGGGAGCTGTAGATAAACACAGAGCGCTGGGCTCCGCAGATGTCGGCCGTGTTGACTCGTCAGCTCTCTCTGTGGTATAGAGACGTATTATGTGTAGGATAACAGAATTGTTAAAGCTGTATTCTGGAGGTTTTCCAAGAGTCAGAGTTTTATATCACAACGTCTGATTTAATGTTGCTGTAGAGGCCAGGGGAGGGACTAAAAAAGTACAATATTAATGACAGATGAACTACTTTTTTCACTGACAGACCAGTGTCAGATTGCCAATTTGAAGCATATTTCTTATTTTATGAAACCTCCAGACTACAGCTTAATGGTGCATAACTAAATGAGGATTGACCATCTATAGGGTAAACGTTCCACTAATTTCCACTAAGGGAAAAAATGTAATCTGACTTTTTGTGAAACTTTTACCTCGCACATGCACATGGGATTAATAAAAAATAATTGACGTGTTATTGATTAATTAATGTGGATTAATCACACTATTGTTTGAGGAGAGTGGAGGGAGAGAGAGGCCTTAATGAGTGTGACCCTGTCCAAACTGCAGCCTGCAGTCAGAGAGAGCAGCAGACATAAGTGTGGAGAATCATATCAATTACTAAGAATTATTGACAGTATTGACAGTGTTCAGCTCGTAAAGACATACTACAGAGCTCCATCTATAACAGTATTTATTTGACAAAAAATGCAGATATAGGTAATCTAGCAGATGAAAAGAATAGACACTATACACACGACTCGCTCCCGCCGTCTTCCACCGCGTTTCTCTCACAATATATTTGCTGTAGTTTCACAAAAACAACAGAATTCCGTCGTCTAGACGTTCTGTCTAAAGTTTCTGCAGTAAATTCAGTCTGCAGTCCCTAAACGGCCCTGTGTAGAGATGAGGAAGTATCACTGCGACTCTGACTCGACCAGGGCGGCTGGAGCAGGGGCAGATATTTAGTTGGTAGCTCCAGCTCGCATAGCTCACATAAAATAAAAAAGCTAATTTTAAAACTGAATCATGATTAATTGTGATTAATCACAGCCCAAAGGTGTGTCCATAGCATTTGTGGCTGACGTATGGGGCCGTTTCACCAGAATATACCTTGCTTTCGGGCCTAGTTTTGTTTGGTTTGCTTGATGTTTGTAAGCCTAAAGTTTGCTATGTCTGCTTACACGACAACACTGGGATAAACCACCAGTGGTTTGAACTGCTAACATATAGACGAGTGCGTATAACTACACGTCATTGCGAGGGACATTAGCAACAAGCTAGATCTAAGAAGCGCTACATAAGCAACATGCTAATGGGGTTTACTGGACAGGAAGTTCCATCATCATTAAGCTTGGTCATTAGAACTTTTATCAGAATTACAGATGTGTCCACAACAACTACAGGGGTCCCCAAAGTGGGGACACGAAGTCCCAACTAGTGGTTTCAAAATGATATGTATTATATTTATTTTAAAACAATACATACAAATCAAAGTATCATAAAAGCATTTAAATGCATTTGTATACATTATTGATTATTTTGCCCTGTGCACATTTGTATATTTGTAAGGGACAGGGGGTCCCAAGGCCGCCTTCACAATTATTTTGGGGTTCCCAGTCTGTAAACTTTGGGAATCCCTGATCTAGAAGATTCTGTAATGTGGTTCAGCATATGATTTTGCTGTTTGATTCCTCTATTGTTTACCCTGGCTGTTGCAGTGGTTTGCTGGGGCAGTGTCGGTTGACCCAGCCCCTGTTGGCCTGAGCGTGCTACCTGCAACCTGCCGTCACATTTCACCCCTGCGTGCCACATTCCTAGTTATCTAACAGGGGCTACATACCTTTGCCATGCGAACCTACGCTCTGCCTCTCGAGTTGTAGAAACGCGGGGCAGACGATCAGTCAAAGACGCGGACAGCCGTGTGTAGGTTTATGTATTCAAAGCATGGAGATTACGTTTAAATACCGGTAGTTTTTAGTGCACATGTAGATCAACTGTTGAAGAGGCCATTTTTGGGGCTTAAGTGTTTATATTATTGATTTATTTCATTCCAGTTTTCATTGGAATAGCCAGGCTGTACATTATAGTCCCTGATGATGTCCATAAAGACAGTTTTGAGTTTTGACCCTCTGGAGTTGCCGTTGCTTAGTTTTCACTCTGTCAAAAAGCCAATGTTTTTGTTCACCTAAAGAATATTTTCCTTAAAGGTAAAATTGACCTGTTTGGTTATGAGTAGAGGCTATAAAAGGCTATAAAAAGCTCACGACGATAAACTGGTATAAAAATATTCACGATGAATTCAAAAATAGAGGCTTTTATCTTGTGCTTTTTCTAAATCAATTTCAACAATGGTTCTGACCCAAGTATAATTACTATATTGTCCAACGCTTGCATTTATTTACTCTCTCTTCTACTAAACACACACACACACTTTTATGGTCATACACACTACTACTAAATTATACTTCAAATATATATATTTTTGGATCTCCAGTGTTTCCTGAACCTATGCCATATTTAAATGCAATTTTCAGATGTAGGGATTTGTTTTCAATGTTTGGGCCGTGTTTGTAGATTGTCATATTGCGCTCATGCGTCTTCCTGCCTCGGGACTACAGCTGAAAATGAAGCAACTATGCTCAAATCTGGCTCATTTACAGTCTGTACACAAGTGGAAGAGTGTTCATTAATGTGCACTGTTCCGAATGAATTAAATAGAATGAATGAATAAATGAATAAATAAATAAATAAATAAATAAATCTAAAAGGTATGGATTGTAATGCTTCTACAGACCCTCCAAATAATCAGTCAGTAGCGATATTCTGCTTTTACTATCATTCTTACCCCAATGTAGCAGTAAAAATGTCTGGACACAAAATGTGGCATAGCATTTGCCTTATACCGTCATTTTCTGTATTTTCTTCAAATTCTCTTGTTGAAAATGTGATGAGATAATTAAATGTTTCAAAACCTGATGCTCTTCCAATTTGCTCAAATATTTCAAAAATGTACCCGTAAATGGGAAAGAACGCTCCCTCTAAGATTTGCTTATTGGGTTATAAATAACTGAGAAAATGTTGTAAACAAAACTGAATTGGTACAAAAATATACAAGATACAGTTAGTCTAATTTAAAAAATCAAAATTACAATGAAGTGAAATAATACTATTTTAACCAATCATGTTTTAAAGAGTATAAGAATATTTTTTATATATTATTATTTAAGTTTTTTTTGTGTAGTTAAACCCCGCACACTGTCAGGCCAGTTTTTTAGTTGATGTTATGTCGATACTGGTCCGTAAAGCCAGGGAATTTTTGTCTATTCTATAAATACATTTCTCATTGCTAAAACTAGCCTGTGGGGTTTTAAATAGCTGATAAAAAGCCATAAACAAACTGGTAAAAAATATATATATATACATGATACATTTAGGTTAATTAGGTTCAATGATGATTCACCCACAATCAAAATACAATGGAGTCAAATATGGCACGACTAAATATAGTCACACACACTCTCGCTGTCACACACACACACACACCTTGAAAAGAACCCGTATACAATAAACAAAACAATAAAATAAAAACCCTGCTCGACACCAGGCTATATAGGTGCACAGTAACCCACCCACCCACGCGCTTGCTGGCTGCTCACAGATGTGCACACCTCACCTCCCACCCGTCTTTTTTTATTTTTTTGCAAGCGCTACTACAGCGGCTCCATTGACGAGGCTCCTCTGCCAGAGCAAACGGGGCTGGTGACTCAGACTGGCTGCCTCTGATCTTTGGCTCAATTCAAACGCACGCCCCCTGGTGGACATCCGAAGTTATGTTGTCGCCTATATGAGGAATCAGTTGGGCTATTTTATTTCTCTGTACTTTTTTCAATACTTCGGTTGTTTTATTTAATCATGGTCCTAAAACATAATAATAATAATTACCTGTCATTAATTTGTCTTATTAGATTAATATATGCAAAGGCACATTTGTTGACATATACTAGACTTGGATTATTGGTGACCTGTCAGTTATGTCATACAAAGAAATGTATTTTTTTGACACCAGTAGTATCACAACATTTTGAATCGATACCACTAATATATTCTTATTTGGTACCCAGCCCCTGGAAACAGTCAATTCGGAGCCAGTGAGTGGTGCTCGATCTTTTCACACCAAGTACAGCCCAGAAAAAAAACATTACTCTTTAATAGTGCCATTGTATTAAGGCTAAATTAGGACTAAAGCCAGCACCAAATGTGAAAAATACAGAAAAATGCTTTCATAAAACAGGGAATAGATGAAATGAAATATAAATCAGGTCTAAAACATGATGAAACTTTTGGCTCAACATTAGTATCAAGCAATGATCACAAAGCTGCCCTATATGGTGGACTGTTGTGTTTGATAATATTTAGAAACTAAACAATCTTTTCTCCACTCCACAAATATAGCCTATATTATATCAGGTTGGAAAAAGGCCAGAAAAAGAAAAACCATCAGCGATCAATCTCAACGGGGAAAAAGCTGAACTGAAAAAGTCTCATATTTTTTACTACTTTTTTGTAAATCTATGGAGCATTCAACAACCGTATGTTTCTATGAATACTTGTTACTACGGAACCAGGACGGAACCAGGTCTAAACTGGGCCTAAACAACATTTGAGCCACTAACAAAACTAAAAATGGAACAACAATGGTTCTAAATGATACTAAAGTCAATAATCTGAGAACTTATTGAATGTTGAAGTGTAATTTGTCATTATTGTGTGTAAAGATAAGTCAGTTCTACCTCTCAGTTCTTTTCCAAGGTAACACTTTGACAATATGTGAAAGCCAGTGCTGAATCAGTCTCTATAAAAACGTCTATTTTTTCATTTATGTCTTTGGGTAAATCATTTCTCTAACAGACTGTGCGTTGTGTTCTCTTGCAGCTTCTTGGACCGGATCGATGTGGTCCGGCAGCATGACTACACACCCACTGACCAGGTGAGTGACCAATATAGCTGACCATTTTATACTATGGTCAAATGAGTCCTTTATTTTATGAATGTATTATCTTGTATTTGTCTCAGGACCTGTTGAGATGCAGAGTATTGACATCTGGAATCTTCGAGACGAGATTTCAAATAGACAAAGTCAATTTTCAGTGAGTTTGTTTGTTCGATGATTTACTATGTACTTAACTACACTGTCACATGTTTAAATACTCTCTGCTTAACAGTATGTTTGACGTCGGGGGTCAGAGAGATGAACGCCGGAAATGGATCCAGTGTTTTAATGGTAAGATTTTGATTTGGATTCAGTTTTTTTTTTTAATATTGTGTTAACATTCTGACGTATGTGTTGCAGATGTGACGGCTATCATCTTTGTGGTGGCGAGTAGCAGCTACAACATGGTGATCCGAGAGGACAATCAGACCAACAGACTACAGGAGGCCCTCAACCTCTTCAAGAACATTTGGAACAATAGGTACGTTTTTCGACCTCTAAATCTAAATTAATTTGAAGGACCATTTGACTAACCCAAAATGACCTTTACTCGGCAGTTGTAGTATAGTGTATTGGCACCACTTTGGAACACTGGAACATTTCAAAAGTAATGGGGCCTCGTAAAACAAGTAAACGTATGTACTATGCCGAAGATGTTGAAGGTTGTAAGCTCACTGGTAATTTTGTTTAGATTTTCTCCATCTACAGCCTTAAAGGTGCAATCTATAAGTTTCCTAAATAAAAAGAACATTTAAAAAATGAAGAAAATTTTCTGCCTGACCCTGTTCTATGATATAAAGTAAAAAATAAAAAATAAATAGTTAACTGGCCAGGGGAAGGACTAAATAAAAAAAACTCATCTTCTATTGGTCAAAGTCGTATCCCACAAAGTCTGATTTGATGTTGCTGTAGAGGCCAGTGGAGGGACTAAAGTAACTTGTAAAGTTCAATCTCTGCATGTCTTCCTTGTGTTACTGTGGGTTCTCTCTGGGTACTTCCAAATACGGGCATATTTTTTTCGACAATTGTTCAAATCGATATTGCCAATGGATGTAAAAATGAATGACTGTCTGTCATTGTGTATGTCAGCCCTGCAACTAACTAGCCATTGTCCAGGATGTACAGAAAAATGTAGAGTTGCACCTAAAAAATTGTAAAAAAAAAAAAAATAAATAAATTCAAATGGAAAATGACTCCTTCTCACTCTTCTCACAGGTGGCTACGGACCATTTCAGTAATCCTCTTCCTGAACAAGCAGGACCTGTTGGCCGAGAAGGTTTTGGCAGGAAAATCGAAAATCGAGGACTATTTTCCAGAGTTTGCACGCTACACTACCCCTGATGATGGTAAAGCACTAACTTCTGTGGTCATCACCAAACTAACCTACCAACAGGCCTGAGGTTAATTAGCTAATCTGCCAAATGTGGGTAGATTTTAAAATTGTAATGTAATACTTGGGGCAGTTGTGCAGTGGGTAAGGTTCGAATCCCTGCCCTAGCACCATACTGTTGTGTCCCTGGGCAAGATACTTAAGCCACATTACTGAATGAATGAATACTGTGATTGGTGTTTGGTGGTGGTGGTCGGAGGGTGTCCTTGAGGGTCCAGAAAAGCGATATATAAGTACTATGATTATGACATTATTATTATTATTATTATTATTATGATTATTATTATTATTACCTGCTGCTTTGCTTAAAAATGCCTCCATAGTTTTGGACCCTATAGAAACATTATAGGAGAGGGATGAAAATCAAATTATAATTTTGACAGATTCTTAACTGACAGACAAAAATCTCATAATAATGGATTCAATGTAGTGATGCACAGATATATCGGCCCAAAATCTGTCTCGGGCCAATATTCACAATTTAGACTGATATCGGTATCGGCCAGATTCTGTAAGGATCATTTCTAATATTTAGGGTCAGAAAGAGTCAGAGTAATAAAAAAGACCATTAGAAAAATCTAAATTCGAGGCGTCACAATCCAACACAAGTAATAGTTCTTTTTAAAATATCAGAATCGGCCAAATTGGTAATTGAAATGTATCTAGATTTTTTTCAGGGAACTTTACAGATGAGTACATTCACTCCACAGTTATACCACTAGCCACTACAGGAGCCCTGGGGCAGACTAATGGAGACATCCTAACACCGCAATGACCTGTGATACTTTTACCTCTGATGAATACTGGCACAGTAATGATATGAACTACATATAAGTGTCTAGAGGTACAGCCAAATAAACCCCCCAAAAATAAATCATTATTTAAGTTTTACATTTAGTTTTACATTTGCCCCAGTTTTGACAGGCGAGTACAGAGCCTGACTATGGTAACCACTCACCAATAATACATCTATTGCCCGTTACATGTATTCTCATGTTTTTATAGTGACCAGTTTTGTTTTTCTTCTACAGCAATACCAGAGCCAGGTGAAGACCCTCGTGTCACAAGAGCAAAATACTTCATTCGGGATGAGTTTCTGGTATGTACATCAGCCATGTAGTATTTGAGGCTGGTCCAGTAATTAATATTCAACACAAAATGAATGCTTTTCAATGAACATGTTCATGGGGTTAAGTAATAACTAGTCAAAAAGAAAGATTAAAAATGCCATATAAGTATTATAAAAATATCTGTCCTTCATTCACATGTATTTCAGTAAATTCAATTGACAATTTACGTTTATACAAGGCAAATTGAACTGGTACAAATCTGCCCAGCCCTGACATTGTGTCTGTAAGTGTTTGTAAAAATCAGCTAAGGATCTCTTTGAGCTAATATCCATAGTTGTTGTCCTGGCAGAGGATCAGCACAGCGAGCGGGGACGGCCGGCACTACTGTTACCCTCACTTCACGTGCGCCGTGGACACAGAAAACATCCGGCGCGTCTTCAATGACTGTCGGGACATCATTCAGAGGATGCACCTGCGGCAGTATGAGCTCTTGTGATGGGCCCGAAACAACACAGACCGCTCCTATATCTACCTGTCTCACCTCCCCCTTACTTTAGCCACCCGCCCTTCCACTGTCCAAGCAAACGGCTCCTGATCCCAAACTGTTTTCAGTAAATAATGGGGAGACTTTTTTAATCAAGGATACACTTCTTGAACTATTAGCCAAGACTGCTTTGATTTCAGCCAAGACTGTGAAGGCTCTCCCTCCTATCAGCTTTCAACGACCATATATCATTACTCAACACTACAGCAGAAGACATTGGAAAACCACATACAGATCATTTAAAAAAAAAACTGCTGCCTCTAAATAATGAACAGAGACATGGTTGTTCACTTCAGTGAACCAGGACAACAATAGTGAACCAGGACGACAATAGTGAACCAGGACGACAATAGTGAACATTAGAGAGGACGGTGAACACTGACAGAGGCCTGACTTCTCCCTGTGATCAGGTGACACGCTCTTCAGCAAAAGAACGGATGGGAGAAGATGAGTGAAAAGATGAAAAAAAAAGGTGAAAATACCACATTGATGCATCAATCATGCATACCAGAGAACTCCATGCAGTGCAAAAAATCCAAGCTATATATATATAGATATTTATATATGTGTGTATATAAATATATATATATATTCCTGTAATAACACAAATCATTTTTTAAGTTTTTGTTAGTTTTTACCCCATGTTGTGTGTTGGTGTACACTGTGTGTGATCAGCCTCTGTGCACCATTCAGAGCACTATATTGTCACTATAGCAGAATATATACATGACATTCTCCAAGGCCCCACTGCTACAGTATTGGTTTAAACAGGGCTTAGTCTGGGACTAATCAAGTTTGGCTGCATGTGTTAGTTGTAAACAGTATATTAGCTCTAGTACAGTACAGTATTTTTTGTCAGACACAAAGTACCACCTCTCAATATATTTGGCTTTTCAAGTACCATACAAAGGCAGGATTTAACCAGTATTAGTCCATGAGTAAACAAGGACTGGTGTTTGAATGTTTAACACATCACACAAGACTAACCCTAAACTAACTTCAGATTTGTGTCTGAACTACACACAACTACCACAACTAACTATTTTCCTGTTCTATACAAAGATGTCTGGTCTCGATCAGAAACACCAGATATGATGCTAAAAAGCCATACATGGCCACAAACGCTTGTTAACAGAGAAGACACATTTGCAATGGTAGGATATGACACAACCAACTAAACACCCCTCATAAAAGGCTCGTGATGGGTCTGAGCAAAATCATTGCTGAAGAGGCTCCTGAACAGCACTAGGAAAAGCCTGTGTACCACCATTTTATTGTCATATGTCTCTGTGTCAGCCATGTGTGTAACTGGCCATTGTCCTGTGTGTACCCCGTTTAAGGCCCATAGTTGCTGGGATAGGGGGAACAAGGACAACCGCAGACGAATGAACCTTATTTGCTGTCAATCTGCCACTGGTGTCTTCACAGTAGCTGCACTGATAGAGCTAATGTATTAACTATCTACAAATACCATGTACAGCCATATTTAAAAATCACATGTAACCGAACTTTTCTTCAAAGAGGATGGAAGCATCGAAAAGCATTGAAGTTGTAAAACATGCCAAACGGCCATGGAGACTGTATCCTTGCTCGGGACACACTGTTCATTTGCCACCACTCGCCCTTTGGTCCTTCTCACTCACTGCCCGGGCCCCTAACCAACCCCTCTGGCCCCTCCCTCTGGCTTTAAATATGTCTGTCTTTTACTTTACTGCTGGACTATTATTCTTGTACAGACTGTAAAATGTATTATTTTGTACAACTTTACTGAAGAAAAAAATACTTGTAGAAGATCCCTGTGCCTTGATCACGACTGTACGTGTAAAAATGAGCTAATCTGTAAGTTATGTTTCACTGCGCTGTACAGCTGGACGGCTCTGTGTCCGGCCCCTGTCTGAGGACAGTCGGCAGGAATGGGGCAAAAAAAGGCCTAAATGTCTGTTGCTTAGTTTTCATTTTCTCCTCACATTTGTTTGTTCGTTGCTTGAGTTGTTTTGCTTTTGACTCTCCTCTGGTTTAGATAAGATTTGCGAAAAAAAAGGAGAAAAAGTGAAGCAGATGCCACCCTAATGCTGTGTAGTGATACTGAACCCTAACACAATTTAATATATATAAGATATATTTGAGATTTTATATTTTCTATATATACAGTATGTAGTATATATACAGTACACTTCTATCTGTCTCCTGTGTGAGCTGTCCCAGGTTTCCTTTGCTTTTTGACGGTAACATCTGCCGACATCTGAAGGTGGCCACTCCGGGTGCAGTGGGATGGGTGTACGTACTATGAATCAAGTTCTTTTTTTCATTTTAGATTTAACTTTTGAAGGAGAGGGGGATATTCAATTGCAAAACATGGCTTGTTTTTACATAAACCAAATTCTTTTTGCTTAAACAAGGACATTGTTGTGTTAGTGTTTGGTTTATTTGCAGACTGCACACTCAAAACACAACGCAAGATCACTAGACATTGCAGATTTTGCAGGGCTTTCTGTATGTTGAGTTTTAAAACCCACCAGAGGCTGAGAGGGTGAAGGTAATAACTATATATTATTAAAACTGCTGGAAATCTATCCGTCATTTGTGTTTCAGTGGTGACAGGGTCAGTCACAAATTGAACTCGAACAGGGCTGCACGCTTATCGCCGTTCTTAATCTGAAATAGGTCATTTGTGTGAATCGTGTAAATCTGAAGCGCTTTTACTTCAGCAGCATGCATCTGACCAAACCATTTTTAATTCACTGTTCCTCTATAAGACCAGTCCACGGCGTCTCTGTCATCAGGCTGCAGGTTCCCCTATTCCCCTCACTCTCCTCACTCTCTTCAGTGAGCGGGACAGAGCCAGTAGCGCTGCGCGTTGACAGCCTACATCGTTCTTGTGGGATGCTTTACTAATACTACTGCTACTAAGGCCCTAAAGTCTCTTGTTCAGGCATGTGTAGAGATCCTTTAAAAATCCAGGAAAAGTCATCAACCATACATTTTCTTTACGCTTCATTTAAGGCTGGGTTGTGTGGGCAGAGATGCACAGACTTCCTCCTCCCCAGACACTTTCTCTAGCTCCTCGGGGGGGGGGGGGGTCTCATCAGTGGGTCTTCTCCAGGGTCTCCTCCTGATGGGACAGGACTGTTCACGAGGTGTTCACCTTATAGCTGCCTGCTGTCTACGGCGTGTGTTCGGTCTTCTTAGTGGCAGAGCTCGACCTCACCCCATCAATGCAATGTCCAGCCACCCTTCGCATGAGACACATTTTGACAGCCAATGTCCAAGATCTTGTGCTTTCGCTCACGACCACGGATAAGGGTGCACTATAAATGGAACAGTAAGTGACATTCCTTGTAAATACCAGATTCAGACACACATCCAAAACAGTCCAACTAGAAAGATGTGCAGTCAACTCCCATGGACTATTTCACACTGATACCATTTAAGAAATCTCAAATACCCTCACAAGTAGAATGTGTGGATTAAAGCTGATGGGAGTATTTTTTGCAATAAGCATCTGAAAATGTGATATAGTCCATGTGAGTTGAACGCACATCATTAGTTGGACTGATCTACTGAAGTAATTTGAGACCATGACAGTGATCAAAAAAGTGGGTCTGAAGTATCTCACATTTCTCTGTGAGCAGTAACAGCTCCTGCTCTCGGGGAAGTATTAAGTAATCCTTCAATTGAAAAATAGAAGATCTCATAAAGGAAGTGAATAACTAAATATTTGCAGGGAAAAAAAAACATAAATGATATAAAGAGTACAATTAATGGCCAACAGAAATATCTCAATAGTAAGATGCTTAAAACAATATAAACATGTCCAGCAAAGGTTTCTTGAATAAGCAAAGTAGTAGGTGTATTGTGCCACTTGATGGCGCATATTGCGGAGGTCAAACAGTTCATCATCTTCTGCCGCTTCCCATTAGGGGTTGACTTAGGGGCTGTTGTTACACTTTGGACGTGGTTTGGACCTGTTAGTTCTTCATTCATTACAGATTCGTTACAAAATAAGCCCATAAAGTAGACTTTTTCAAACATATGACAATCCAGTGTTTTTTAACCAGTGTCAAAGTCATTTCACATGCACATAAACATTATTCATCTTTGAGAATTTTTTAACTTGTGTATTTAAATTCAGCATTTGAAGGGTGAGGAAAGTCACCCTTCAAATGCTTGTCTGGGTTAAAAGAGTAAAGAAATATTGTGACCTGAAGCAAGTCTATAATATCTTTATAATTGACTTCTCAGAGTGCGCCAGAATGCTTTATTTATGTGTTCACTCACCTGACCCTCGGAAAAGCCACTTGATCAAGGGTAAATCTGTACAGCCCTATATCACATCGACATTGCCTCAGAGGGCTTCACAGAAAGCGATGTATGCAAACAACAAACAAGGTCATTGCAAACAACAATAGACAATCAGTAAACTATAAACACACAAACAACAGGACTGTCCCAGGACGTCCCCTGTCCTTACACCCTCCATCGCGGTCAGGAACAACAACAAAAAAGAGAAACCTTAGGGAGAACCACATGAGAGAGGGATCCACTCCCAGGACAGACAGGCTGTGGATGAGGCCCTCTGAGGCTGAGAGAGCTCAATGTGTTTGTACGGATGCAGCAGGTTTAGAGGACAACCAAGTGAATGAGGAGATGCAGCAGGTTTGGTTGAGGGTGAGATGATGAGCCATCCACTGGGACATCTAACAGTAGCCGGGGATCTGAAACAATATCCACTCCCCCACAAGGGAGTGGGACAGGACAACATGTGAATAGCAATGATCTAATGATAGAGAGACAGAGAGAAAGAGAGAGAGGGAGAGAGACAGAGAGACAGGGATAGACAGAGAGAGAGAGAGACAGACAGAGAGAGAGAGAGACAGACAGAGAGAGAGAGAGACAGAGAGAGAGGGAGAGAGACAGAGAGACAGGGATAGACAGAGAGAGAGAGAGACAGACAGAGAGAGAGAGAGACAGACAGAGAGG